>JAAAKQ030000406.1:0-19022 GCA_010016005.3 Zanna intricata | reverse complement strand
GAGTGGTCGACCTGAGATTGTACAAGACTACACTTCATTCACATTCATACACATCATCCTCTGATGTAATACCTTACAGTAGTTCTGGAGGCTAAACAGGTAAAGAGAGAGGGGTTATGATCATGCCAGGTTATTGAAGTGATAGTGTTAGTAAGGAATGAAGCGATTTCCTTTTGCTTTCTTCATTAAACAAAAAATATCATTAAACATCAGCATAAAAAATTCACATAAGTGTAGATGTTCAGCTCTTTAAGTGATGCTTTCACTCTAATTCACCCTGGGGACTGGCTGTATAATAAAATCATTACTTTCACAAAAAACAATGCTGAAGTAATATCACACACATATTTTTTATCACACATACAAAGCATGTATCTTCACCATAATAAAGTCTGAGGAAAATAGTGTGAAACAACTAAATTAAACTCTTCTGTCAAGCAACTATGCATTATGTACATTACCTCTGTTCAGTAAAGTATCAAGTGTACTTCATTTCTTATAATAGTAATGCAATTGATTAAAAAGCTCTTTTCATGTACACAAATATTACTGAACAGATTCAGAAGATTTTATTCTGAAATACTGCTAACATAAATACTAGGTGTAGTATAATTATTTTTAACATCTCACATCAAAGTGAGTTTATGAGAGCAACAAATTAATATTTTAACAAGATAAAAAAATTGAAGTTCCTTAATTAATGAGTACTGTTATTTGGTATGATTTACTGTTAAAATCTTGAAATAGATCTTATATAGGAGATGAATAAATTTCAGAAATAAGTAAATGGCGAAAAAAATAAATGCAAATTAAAATATACCTTGTTAAAAAAAACACAATTATTCACCCAAAGTTACTTGTTGGTCTGAATTCAGGATATAGAAAAAAGGATATATAGAAAAAGGTAAATATATATAAAGATATACAGATTAAAGGATATAAAATATTAAGCTACTATCAATACTTTAATTGAAAGTACTTAAAGTGGCTAAAGCAGCTTTTAAACTGCTTGTTTTTAAATTTTGTTTTCTTTGGATCAGTAGCATGTATAAACATCACATTGAATTTTTCTGCATGGTACTGGAATTTATTAAACAAATTATAATTGGTGGATGAATTTTTTACTCATGAAAATTCATATAACAAAAGAAAATGAAAACAAAATATGTTTTTTGATTTTCACAAAATATTATAAAATACCTTCCAAGGTATTACGTACCAAAGCAGCTGTCATTTTTTTAAAAAATAAATTTTGTTTTAATAAAAAAAATATAATATGTTTTTATTTTCTTTTTGAATTATTAGACAGTAAGGACCATAGCAACATATACTAATAAAAAAATAAACTGTTTTTTTCAAAATGTAACATATATTATTGAAGATTATAAATAGATCAAACATATAATCAATTAATTATCTACACCAACAAAGTGTGGTCAACCATTATTTCCTAAAAGAAATTAAATAAAAAACAGTCAACATAATGTTGCTCGTACAGTAAAAATTAATGTAAAAGATTTCCTCCAAAGATAAATGCATTAATTTAAAAATTTCATCCTAGTGCATTAAATAAAATCTAAATTGAAAATTCTGGTGAGTTTTTATTTTTTTTTTTTAACCTCCGGAACCACCGTTAAGTTATATCTTCAGAGGATGAGATGAATGAATTGTAGCACATGTGAAAAATGCCATGCCTGACTGGAATTCGAACCTGGGACCTCCGGATGAAAGGCCGAGACACTACCACTCAGCCACACAGGCCGGCGAATTGGCCCTTAAAATACCATGTTATGTGACTGATAATAACCCTCAATAAATATATTTCAAAAGACTATATATACTTTTCTTTATTTACATCTTAAAGTTTGTCCAAATTCATTCACTGAAGAAGAACATTGCTCTAAAGGCTTGGTTGCTTACTCAGAATGATATTTTTCTTTTGATTGATTAATTAATTCATTCAAAAAAGTTTGTTCGTGGAAATGTGGGGTGAAAATTTTATAGCATATGTAAAATGGCATGCCTGGCAGGGGTCAAACATCCACACCCTTCTAGATGGTAAATTGAAATTCTACCACCTACTATGGAGTCGTACTACTACGGGAGGTTGATATTATCTTCTTTCCTCTTAATTTATTTTTTTTCTAATGTAGGTGGTTTATGCAAAAATGAAAAATTATCTAATCACATAAAAAATACTTCTGACTTTTTCATACTACGTTGTTTAAAAGGTAAAAAAAAAAAAAATTATTTCTGCCACTTTATTTATTTCAATGATTATATGAGATAAAAAAATTCATATTACAAGACTAAAGGTTTAAAAATTTCTATATTTAAATTTTAATGTATGCAGAATTTTTTAAAAAAAATAAATATTCCCCATAAAAACTTACAGTTTATATGATATATGACAGAATGATAGTGGCTAAAGATAAATGACAAGCCTGATCAGAAGGAGATCAAGCATATAAATACTAAAAGTATCCATAATGAGAGAATAATTTGTGATTGAGGGGGGATTTGGGGGGAGAAAATAGTCAATATTATTTAAAACTTTATCTTCTGATTCTTTGCAGAATAAAAAAAAAAACATAAGTTATTTAAACACCTAATTTCTTTAATATGGTACCGCTGATATGTTAATTAATCAAATAATATTAATGATTAAAAATCTACCTTACCAGCAAGTTGAAATAAAACTGAAAATTATTTGGTTTAATTGAAAGCCATCATCAGAATTTAAAAAAAAAACATTATATTGAAGTCAAAATTATAAAGTTAAAATTTAAAACCAGTCATAACTGTTCAGCCCTAACAGTATACTGAAGGAATATTTATTGTCCAGGTGGATTAAAATGAAATCAAACGGAACCATGTGATCACAAAGATAATTATTAGATTAAAATGATTATTTCCTTATATTTAATATGTTTTTATCACCTTTAAACATTTTTTATTCATTAACTAAATTGTTATTATTACAATAAATATGGTACTTCTCTAGATTATAAATATTATAATATTTATAAGAAACACATAAAATTTTCATGAAATAATCAGGATTATTTGTTTGACTATTCTATTATATGTTTGGCAAGTTTCAAGTTTTCTGGCTTATTATTTTTAATAGTATTTATGCAGATATGGAAAATTTACAATTGGTCATACCCAAGTATATCATGTTACAATTCTCACAAACAAGATTGTATACCGCTTGTTTATCAAATTTGGTGTCACTATTGTACGATTGTTTATTATAATTTTTATTAATATATTTAATTAATTTATTACTAGTAGAATATGCAGGTGTTATGTCTTTTTTTCTTTCAACTTTTTTACTGAAATTTGTATATTTATTTTTAATGTATATTTTTTCCTTTTTATCTGGTAATAATTTTGTCGTATTATTTATAACAATATAAAATTATGTATGAATATATAAAGTTAAAATGTACATATAATGTTATTTATAAATTTACCGTAGTCTTAAAATAGCACAATAATTAACTACCATTCATTTCATCCTAGGTTCCAAAAGATGGCTATTTTTTATTCACTGTTATATAGAGCCATAAAATACCTTAAACAAAGAAACAGAAATAATTAAAATGATTGCTGTTGCTAATGGTTATAGTGTTGGTAATACAAATAAATTATATAATAAAATAAATAATAGAATTAACATAAAATAATTTTCAAACATTATACAAAATTAATACCAGATAAAAAGGAAAAAATATACATTAAAAATAAATATACAAATTTCAGTAAAAAATTTTTAAAAAAATATATAAAAAAAATGGCATAACACCTGAATATTCTACTAGTAATAAATTAATTAAATATATTAATAAAAATTATAAAAATCAATCTTACAATAATGATACAAAATTGGATAAAGGATAAACAAGAGGTATACAGTCTTGTTTGTGAGAACTGTAACATGATATATTTGGGTATGACCAATTGTAAATTTTTCATATCTGCATAAATACTATTAAAAATAATAAACCAGAAAACCTGAACCTTGCCAAACATATAATAGAATACAGTCATACACATAAACCTGATCATTTCATGAAAATGTTATATATCTCTTATAATAATAACAATTTAGTTAATGAACAAAAACCATTTAAAGATGATGTATTATTTAAAAACATACTAAATATAAATATGAAGAAATAATCATATTAATCTAATAATTATCTTTGTGTTAACATGATTCCGTTTGATTTCATTTTAATCCACTTGAACATTCTTTCAGTATACTGTTAGGGCTGGACAGTTATGACTGGTTTTAAATTTTAACTTTATGATTTTGACTTCAATCCTTTTGTTTTTTAAATTCTGATAATAGCTTTCAATTAAGCCAAAAGGTCATGGGTTTTATCTCAACTTGCTAGTAAGGTGGATTTTTAATCATTAATATTATTTAAACACTACCACTCACACCACTGTGGCGCGAGTGGTAGCATCTCAACCTTTCATCCGGAGGTCCTGGGTTCGAATCCCTGTCAGGCATGGCATTTTTCACACACGCTACAATTCATTCATCTCATCCCTCTGAAGATATACTTAATTTTGGTTTCGTAGGTTAAAAAAAAAAAAAGAAAGAAAAAAAGTGTAACATAGTTCCATGAAATAAATTAATTTTTCAGTTTTCAGGCAAAAATTAATTAAAAAATAAACTCTTACAAATAAATCAACTTTTGTATATGTAATTTAAAAAATAATAATAATAGAGTATTATTCATAATAAAAAAAAAAATCTTCTTTGAATTTAAACTTTTTGAAGATAGCAGCTAAATAAAATCAACTTATTAGTTGTTAATTTGATACTGAATCCAAAAGGTCAAGTGCAAAGAAGGATGGAATGACATTAATCTTTTCTTCTTTTTTTTTTTGCTTTTTAAGGTACTTTTTACTTTCTTTTCAAAAAATATTTATTCTATTTTCAAGAAAGGCTAAAGATAGTAAACAAGTCTTAATAAAAATAAATAAAGGAATGCAGAAAAACAGGTACTGATACTGTAAGCTAAGTCTGAATAGACTTTAGAAACATTTATTATTTTATCTCAAGTTTTTCAACAGATATTCTTGCATGAAATCAATAGCAGTATCCAATTTGTATGAAAATACTTTGAATACCAGAATAACTTCTGGCTATTTATCATTATTCTATAAGTCTTAGACCTATAATATAATAATTATAAATTACCCTGATCAACCCCTAATCAGAGGCCATTATCAACCCTTTGTGGGTTGATTATCCCTTTCCTTAGACACATGCAATGGAAGATGGGTTAGCTAATTTTTTATTGGAATTTAGTGAGATAGTGGCTCTATGTGCTTGTGGAATTTATCAATTTAGAGATTTTTAAAAAGTGATTGAACCACTTACTGGTCATAGCCAATTCTTCTAATTTTATTTATTCAGTCATGATATAAAAATCTAAATCTAGATAATAATAACACAAATAAAATTCTTCAAATAATTTATTGATCATGTCAATCTATATAAAAAAATTTTTTTCACTGACATTTTCAAGAAGAATCAAAGCAGTGATTAGCAGAACTTTCTCAAAAAAAACTTAAAAAAAAAAAGAAAAATTGAAATCATAAGACTTGACCTAGAATAAGGTTAAGAATGTGTTGAATTGAGAAGCAGTTCCCTTTTTGAAGTTGTAAAGTTACTAGTTTAAGTAACTAAATAATTAAAAAACCTACCTATGATATGATTACAGTCTGTGAATGATTAAGTAACTATCTCATTAATAAATCATTAACTGTCTGGTGGCTTTAAACAAAATAGTGACCATAAATTTGAAATCTTGATCAGAAGCATCTTACTTATTCTAAAACGTAGTGATAAAAATTTGAATTCAATCACACTAACAGTACACGTAGACATCACAACCCATTTTACAAATATATAAAAAAGAAATGAAGATGAAGGAACGATTAAAAAAAAATATAAATAAATTTAAATACACTGATGACATAACATCAATTAATGTATAACAAAATTTTAATTAATCTGTTAAAAGTGAAAAGCACTCTTCAGCCAGGTAAGGATAGATTATAATTTAATTGTTGACAAAATGTCACAGAATTTTCAGAAAAGATGGGAGATGATTACATAATGGCAATGTGCTTTCTATTTTAATATTATAGTAATGTAAGTAAATAAATTTATTAAAGTTGAAAAAAATTTGAATAATAGAAAAAACTGACTCCAACAGATTTTTGAATCTATCTTTTAAATAATTACAACAGTAATAAATACATATTAATAAATAAACTACAATAATTTTAATTATATAATTCTCAGAAAAATCCTTTTAAGTAATTTAATTAAATTTTACTAAAATTATGTAAATTAAAATAAATCCTTCAGTAAATATTTTTTTAAAACTCTAATAACTGTTAGGTAACTTTTCTAACCAATCAAGGAAAAATCCTTCCAATCATAATAATTAGGTTTAATGATTAGAAATATGCTCATTATAAATAAATTAAGTACAAAAAGTATGTATATAACATTAAAATATTATACAACAAAATCCATTAGAATATCCAATTGTTTAAAGTAGTTGTAGTATATGCAGTTGTCTGATGTGTGAAATGATGGTTTTTTGTTTTGTTTTCAAGTTTAAATAAAATACATAAATTGAAAGATAATTAAAAATTGTAAAAAAGGAATTGGGCATGCAACAGATCATTATCTAATTATTGTAACAACTTTTGATAAGTGGATACTATATTTTTTATATAAATCATCTAATTCTTTGTACAAGTGGTATACTCAAAAGGGTACCCACAGGTTGTTGAAGCCCTTCTTGAGATTGAAAAAAAAACTGCATATAAATTTAACAAAGAAATATTATATTTCTTTACAGAAGATAATATATAATATAATATATATATTATTATATTTCAGTTACATTTATTTAGAATGAGTTAAAAGTACAACACACTTAATCCTTTAAATATTGATAATCATACTAAGGTATACGTCGTAGTCATTAGATATATATTTTTTTTTTTTCACCTTCGGAATCACCGTTAGGTTATATCTTCAGAGGATGAGATGAACAAATTGTAGCATGTGTGAAAAATGCCATGCCTGACCAGGATTCGAACCCGGGACCTCCGGATGAAAAACCGAGACGCTACCACTCGGCTACGGAGGCCGGCGTCATTAGATATGGTTAGATGATTATTCTAAAATAAATATATATAATAGAATTGGAATACTCATAATTATTAGTCCAGATATATAAACATATCATGCAGGACAGTTAGTAACAAAATATTTAAAAAAAATTAATTTTAATTTTCTATTTAAATAATGCATACTGTTTAATTTATATTTATAGGTTAATTATAACACAAATTAATGAATTATAAATACATGTTCTCAAAAAAAGGATATGCACAAAATATGGCAGCACTTAATATAAATAGTACAAAGCCATAGCAAAAGATGATAGGATATCTACACAATAAATGCTGCCACATTGTAGCATTGAAATAAAAATTATTGCTTATATGTGGGGAATAATTTATATATATATATATTTAGCTATATGCTATTACATCCAATGATTCATTAATATTATATTTGGTATTAAAAAAAATATATATTTGTAAAAACAATATATTTATTTCCACTGATCGTCATTGGTAACTGGAAATATATTGTTTATACAAATTATATCAATACAAACAGTGCCAATGTTGGTAATGTTGTATTTGCCCAACCCAAAAAAATTAAAATAAAAAAATTCTTATAAAGTTAGTATAATAGTATTGTATAAAAAAATATAATTTTGTAACTTTAGCAGTGTAATTGAAACATGTACCTAGTTAGGTAACTTAATACAGAAAGTAGAGCTGAAATTTAATTATTTTTAAAAACAGTTCGTTTTAATACAGTACATTTAAAATGATTTGTTAGTTTACAGTTTATCTGTACTGAACTATATTAATCATTTTACAGCAGTATTTTTCAATTAAATAACAAATAGAAACATTTTCTAATTATATTAAATCTTAAAAAAATTATCTTCCTTGTAACTTCCCTGCAATTGTAGTATAAGTATTTTTCTAAAAGGTTAGGTTTTTAACTAAATCTAGTTTTCTCTCTCCAAGAAAATAACTGTTATTTGTATAACAGTTAACAAAAATTTATCAACTTACCATAAAGGATGATAATTCAAATTTTCAGATTAAAGCTGAAGGAATAATAGTGACTGATGTCTACTGATAAAGTGTATATAGTTAAAAGAAAGTAACAATAATAAGATTTTGATCATATAAAATGCTTATAAATAATTGCAATGTTTTACAGTTTCAGATAATTGTAAAAATTTTGTGTAGGTTTTAAATTAATTACTGGAGAATAAAATTACAGATATAATTAAAAAAAAAAAATTTTTTTAACTTTATATCTGTGCTACTTCATGAAGATAAAGTGGAAAGGGTTTTTGTTAATTCAGGATAAAAAACGCTACTTGATAAATCACAATCAAATTTTTACCCATGTTTCCTGGGATAACTGAGAAAGTTTTTGATATACTTCATCTTGAAAAATCTCAGAAAAAAAAATGTGGTAGGGGAGATTGGCTGGTCGAAGCACAAACTTTAATTTAATGAACTGTGAATGTCTATCACTGTGTAAGCTGGGTTTGAACTGAATGATTATGAATATCTAAAAACTAATTTCTATTTTTTTTGTTGTTGAAATTTCAAGTTGTAAACCTGAAATGAATTTTTGAATTTTTTTAGACCCTTTTTTTTTTTTTAATTTTTCAGTAATAAATGAAGAAATCAACCTGATTTTTGATACGTGTAATCTTCATGTCCATAAACCAATTTTTAGATTTTTGGAATTCAACCTTGAAAGGGGATGAAGAAAGGCAAAAAAAATTCTTGAACAATGATTGTAAATTTTCCCAATTCCAACTATAATAAACGAGATACTCATATTCAGTAGATTTGGGCTTGCAAATATTCTTCAGATAAATATTTAAAAACTATTTTAGGGATTTAAGGTAGAGTTCATAAGAAATCTTCCTGTTGTAATGGTTTCCACTATCATATGGAATCATGATTCCACTTCTGGAAAATTTTGACATATCTTCACGTTTCACATCCCCCAGACCCCAAAACCACCATCAGTTAAAAAGTTTATATATTATATATATATTAATTTATTTAAATTAAACTTCTTACAGTCCATATGTTGAGAAAAAATGTTTTAATGTTTCTTGACTGAACAAATATCTGTTTTAAAATTTTTTTATGTTTTAATCAATATATATATTTTTTAATGTGTAAATGTAAATAAGAAAGAATTTTAAAAAAATATACCACTGAAGATGGGCTTAGGCCTGAAGATATTTTAACATTGATAAAAAAGTAAAGCTAAGAATGTTTCTTTTATTCTGTACTTTGCAGAATGACTGAAAAACAAACACTGAGAACTATATCTATATATTTATTTTATTTTCTTGTGAAAACCGTAACTGCTGTAATTTTGCACCAGCCACTTTCAAATTGATACATAAAATATAATGATACAAATCTCAATAGAGTTTGTTAATGGGCAAAATCGAACCGTGGGGGGTTGGAAATGGAAGGGGCTTTAAAAAAAAAAAAAACAATATATCACTATGACTTACTTATTATGTAAAATATCAAATTCGTTTAAAGTTCCTACTATTCTTTGGCTAAGGATCTAATAACTTGTCTGGGTAAAGTTTTTTGATATCACCAACCATCGGCCGAGGGGGTAAAAAAATGGGATTTCGAAGACAGAATAATCATACTTCTCTAATTAGGCACAGTCCTAAAACATTTAGTTCTCAAAACATTTAAAACTTTTGTTTTAAACAATTTTTGATATGACCATCCCTTATGGTATGAGATGACTAAAATGTTGCTGGAATTGTAAGAAAACGAAAATTATTATATGCTAAACATGTAAAACATTTTTTCACATGCAACTACTGTCATATTGAGTAATTGAGTAAATTTGAAGTTTTTCTTAACTTTAAGGTGAAAATCTTTTTTATCAGCTACTTAGCACCAGTGAAATCTACTTCTGCCTTTCGGCATGCCGAAAGGGATTTTTTTTAATTCTGATTTTTTAAAGAGGTGTGAAGGTATACGACGGCTGTGGCTCAACCAAAATTGCTAACACTGTAGCAGCGTTGGTTGGGTCACTGTTATTGTATGTGTGACTGGCTACACCTGTCTCCAGTTACTTGACTAAAAAATATAAAATAAAAATACTGACCGCTTCAGGAAGCAAGTAACCAGATAGTATGGGCAAAGCTACAACAAGGAGCTAGTAGTATAGTATAGTAAAAAAAAACAACAAAAATACACTAATTAGTAATTTAAAATTATGATTGGAGAAGTTTAACCATTTGAAGTTAAAAACTAACTTAGTTAATGAAATTAAAAACTATCAATTTCTGAGAATTATAAAAATAGTTTCATTTTTTATAAGTTTAAATGAAATTAATAGAAAGTTCTTATCTGTGAAAAGGCATACCCCAACATTTCATCAAAATTTTATTTAAAAAATAAATCCATCATTATACATTATATGGCTGATACAACAACCATTGTGAGTATGAAATCGATAATAATAATAATCGTAGCAGTAAACATTTACGTTAAATATTTTAATGTGAGTTTTTAATCAGTGAATAATACAGTTTTATAAAAAAAATATATAAAACATCATATCTTGCTCAACAGCGAACTAAAAAACTGAAAACAGATATACATTACATACAGTAATAAAGAATATATATAATATACATATAAAACATTATTCACTTACAGTGAGTTTCTCTTTCAACTAACGAACTATATTTATATATAGATATCAATTCATAACTTAATACTCACCATTTACAATAACATGACAAGATGTAAAAATGACAACTATTTTATTATTATTATTATGTTACAGTTAATCCCTAAAGTAGTAATATTCAGTTCTGTCCACCATGCCATTAATAGACTATTATACAAAGTTTAGTTAATGAACTCAATTTTTTACATCATATTATAAAAAAAAAAAAATTAATTTTATGAATAATTTTAATTTTTACTTATTTTTTCTATATTTAAAATAATTATCATCTATCATTTTTATTTAATAATTGGTTAACATAAAATAAAGTTATTAACTGCAATTAAAATTTTTAATCTAATGATAATTACAAAAATAATATTTAAAGAAATAATTATAAAAAACAATAAAACAAAATTAGTTACGATAATTCTACAATCTTGATATTAGATATTTTATATATCGTGCTTTTACATTAAATTTCAAAAACTTTCAACTGGCTAATACATAAATTTTATAAAATTAATAACTACAGTTTGAAGCTAGGAAAAATGATCATAATTTAAAAATTTAATTTTAGTTACAAATTTTCTTTAAAAATCAGATTAACATAAAATTATATTTTCAACAAAAAATCTATAAAAATGTTTATCTAATAAAACATCATTTACAAATTATAGAAATATATCAATAGCTGTTGTACTACATAATGTAAGCTGAAAAAACGTATCTTCTCAAAGATCCAGAAACAATACTGTTTTCTTTGAAAAACACACACACACACACACACACACACACACATATATATATATATATGTGAAAATAAATCTAATTCAAATCTAATTTTTAGTAATATTTTGTTACAAAAAACAAACTTATAAAAATTAAAAGATAAATGAAATATCAAACTAAAATTGTTTAATCTTAGGGTAGATATCCTCAAAATTTCAAAAAATTTTATAAATAGAAATATTACAAATCTTATGAACTTTAAATATATATCATTTAACCTATATTCAATGACTGATATTTTAGCTGTGAATACTTAGTTTTTTAAATACTTTAAAAACTAAATCATAGTTTTTTTTTTTAATAATGATTCTAATAATGATAATGATTCTCACTAGCAAATGTAAATTTTAATAAGAATATAGGAAATTACTTGGACAACATTTTATTCTCCAAATGTAGTCAAATACTCACAAATGTAGTTAATAATTAAAGGATGTGTTTATTGTGATTGGAAAATTACAAATTCTCAATGTGATGTTTCAATATAAATTTTCACGTTCAATGTCAAAAGGTTTCAGAAAAATTTGAAAATGATCACCAGTGAAAATTGCAATTAAGAAGTTGGTTAAAAAAAATTTATTATAAAGATTAAGGCTTGGATATTAATTCTATCTGAGAGAGATCAGTTTATATACCAAACGTACTGCTCAAAATTTAATTGACAGTAATAAGATCACTTTATAAGTCTCATTAGAATATTAAATCAAGAAAAGTAGTAGTATCAAGTAAATATGGTGTGTGATTTCAAATAGGTCAATAATTTGATATCATATTCAACATTTGATGGGTATTTTTTTTAAGCTGATGTCATGTAGTTTGATAATTATTTTAATTTAAAATTTAACCACCTGAGTATTGCATTCAGATAATTAAAAAAGAAAAAGGAAATTAAAGAATTCTTACATTTACTTATTTAAAGATTCTGCACTTTTTGACTTAGTAGGATACAAAACTAGTGGAATCATAAATGGTGGTTTTCTCCTATATCGTCCATGGTTACTGAGTTGAAAAATGGAGATGGTTTGTTGTCAGCTTATTGGTAGATTACAGCAGGTAGGGCTGTTGTATCTATAGACACATGTATTAGATTTATTTAAATCATTGAAGTATTAATGTTAAAAAAGTCTATAAAATAAAAGAAATGATTCAAATTTTACAAATGAATAATTTTAATTTTTATATAAGCGATGTAAATAATAAATTACAAAAAAAAAAAAAAAAATCTACTGTACAAAAATTTGATAAATATCAATCATAATTTATATTAAAATATATATATATATATTTATATATATTAATTATACATACACAGACAAATATAAAAAATGCTCAATACAATGATGATACGTAAGCAATAGTAAGATGGTAGAAACAAAATGGCGGACTAGATTTCTTACAAACTAAATTAATTAACTAATTCATACTATTACTAAAATATAATTAATATTAAAAAATATCAATCATGCTTTTTGTAATTTATTACATTTAAATTATAATTTTATTTTATCAGTAGTTAATAGCTAAAAAATAACTGTACAACCTTCTTAGACTGATCGATTAATTATCATAATCATTTAAGTTGTTATAAATTAATTAATTTATGGTATTATATTGATATATTAATATTACAATATTAATAACTAATTAATATACATTACTAAAATAATATCATATACACTTCTTTTTTTTTTTTGTTTATCACACATTATGTATAATTTATGTAAAATTAGTCATGAGTTAATTACATTGTTAACCTAACATTAACTAAATTGATGAAAGTACAAATAATTATTGTGTATGTAAAAAAAAAAAAACAATATATGATGTAAATGGCAAACTATCATATTTATAACATTATATAAATATGAAGAATAAAAAAAAAAAACAATTTAATACAATCTATACAAAATAAAAATATCAAGCGATACCTTGTTCAAACATAAATAGTAGACAATTAAAACACTTTAAAATAATACATAAATTCATATAGAAGCGTAATTAATTATATAATTAATGCTCTTTTCTGAAACACAACATTTCTTTTAAAAAATGATGACATAGATAATATATACATTATTGATACATATATTTAATACTTCATGAATAAATTTCAGACTTTTCATTTTTTTCAGAGTAAAACATATTTTCAAAAATATCATACATTTAATTACCAATGTGTTTAAAAGGACTACAAAATAACAAAAAAGAGTTTTACTGAAAAATTAGTATTAACCAATATGTGAGTGTGTGTGTGTGTGCAAACAAAAGGAGCATAAACAACAGGACCCAAATGTACAATAAAATTTTTTTCATTACTAACATATACTTCACTAAAACAAAATGTTACATTAATTACAAATTTTATATAAGCCAGCTGTATATAAATTTTATGCCAGCATATGCATAGCTACAGTTTCTTTTAAGCATATTCAGAAACATTCATTAATTTGGGTAACTGTTTTAGATATCTATAGAAAAAATTCCTGAAGATTACAAGAGAAAGGAATAATAATCAACTTAAAAATGATATTAAAATATATTTGATTGAAAAATAAATTTATTGCTAAAATTAAAACAAAATTTACATACATTTTTTGGAAAGTTTAACCACCTATTAAAATTTATGTTGGAATTACACATCACTGATTTTTATGCATAGATGCTAATTATTCTATTACTATTGACAACTGTTAAAAGTGGTAATTCACTTTCTGTATCAAATACTTCCAATTTTTATTTGCTTGCAACCAAGATTGTCCTTAAAATAAGGTCTTCGAGGCACTGGAATCATGAGGAACGCTTTAACACAAGATCTGGCAATACTGACATGTAACTTGGTTTCCCACTTACAAATCCCTACCACTCCGAATTGTCTGCGATGCTTAGTCTTGTTTTCGCAGCTGTTTACGATGGAGCTTTCACTCGCCGCTACCGCCAGGTGCGAGATAAGTTCTGTGATTCGTTTTTTGTGTGTTAACGAAGTGTCCTTCCTTCTATAAACATAGTGATGCCTATAGAAATACATTGTCAGTTATATGAAAGGACATCAAAAACATGCAAAAATTATGTATAGAGTTTAAAAACAGACGTACAGATCGTCCATGATGAACAGGGTGCCGGAGGGCCATTGGTTTCAAAGTGACGGCGACTCTGTTTAGGGATAGTAAGGGGATATTGTTGTGTGAGTTCTTGTCTACCGGGACAGCAATAAATACTGATCGCTACTGATATACTTTAAAGAACCTTCGCTGTGCAATTCAGAATAAAAGAAAAGGCATGCTGAACAAAGGGAGTGCGTTTTCATCAGGACAACAATCGTCCCAATGCCACCCATGCAACAACCAATTTGGGTGGGATAACGTCACACCCCTCCCTATAGCCCGGACCTAGCACCAAGTGATTATCATCTCTTTCCTATGTTGAAGTCATACCTGGGTGGAATGAATTTCAGGACTGACGAGGAGTTGAAAGAAGAGATCGTTAACTATCTGCACGCCGTGGCAGGTGAGTTCTATGACACGGGTAAACGAAAAATGCATCGATCACAACGGGGATTATGTAGAAAAATAGTAGAAAGTTCAGGTTTTCTAATGATGTATGATTAATTGCAAATATTTGTGTTTTTCTTTGTGAAAAAAATTGAGACCTTATTTTATGGACAACCTTTGTGTTTTGTTTAATATTTTGCAAAAGTAGAAAACATCTATTTTTGATTAAAAGAAATAAAAAGTAGCAATATATTAAAGGCAGGAGTAAAATTACATAAAATCAATTACTTATGTTCTTTGAAATATTTTGAAAGAATACTCTTCAATGTGGTGACTACAATCCTTTATCGCAAATTTATTTTAAAATGGGGTATCACTTGTATGTTGGTACATCAGACTATTACTCAACATGTTACATATTTTTTTAAACTAAAGGAAAAGGAACAGTTTAAAAATGATAGCAAAATACACTTAACTGAAAACTAAATTTACTTCTACAAATGTTAGTATTTAGATTTTTATTTAAAATGAGATATATAAATTTTTCTTAATAAAAACTTTTCAAAAAAGTTAGAAAGATGGAATGGAAATTTATCACTCAACAGTCAAGATCTAATATTCTGCTCGGCAATTACTGGAATTCCACAACACCAGCTGCTAAGCAAACTCATTATCAGTGCAGCATACTGAAAAAGATATTCTCCAGTTTAGGGGGCTGTAATGGTTGCAATCATGTGTTGCATGATTATTCTTGATTCCTCTAATGTTCCATTATTGTTACTGAAGATTTTTATTCGAACTGAGTATTGTAAATACATATATTTTTTTCCACAAATTGTTTACATACAAATGAAATAGATGGAACCCAATTGTATCATTCAATAATGAAAACATGCTGTTCTATTTATTTGGGTACAACTTGCATGCAAATACTAATAAACTAGCAGGAAGGCAAAGTTTCAAAAACTTCTAATGTCATTGTTTTAATTAAATATTCTGCTCATTGTTGAACATACAGTATATAGGGCAACAATTTCTAATAATGGGAGATTCCAGTCTCCATCATTTGCAGAAGTGGAGACAGAAAAAGCAGAAAAGTTTTATCAAATTTTTAAATATTTGGAGAGAAAAAATAATGAACAGTAGATAATGAATAAAGAATAAATATTTATTTACTTACCTATTTCTTTATCACTTGATAAAGAATGAATTGTTAAGTGATGAGATATAACCGAGAATGATATGTGGAAGAAGGTCCAGAAAGCAAGATGGAAAGAAAAAATTAAACATAATATGATAGAAGAAGCACAAAAATAGAACATAATGGGACTAGCAGCAGTTAAAAGAAGAAAAATGTTGGATAATTGAAGAAGGTAAGTGACTGTTAGCTTCTTTTTTTTTTTAAAGGCAAAAAATCCATTTTACAGATGCCCAGGCAAGCCTGGGCAGTGTCAGGGTCCCTTATGTGTACTGCTAGATGATGGTCTGAGTGAATGTATACCACCCCTGGCTCTCCATCCTTCCTGGAACAGCTTAAAGCCACTGATAGCTATTGGGATTTAATTAATACCTTGCTCATTGTTAGAACACAATTTCAAGGAATGGGAAGAGAAGGGACATAATGACTGTTAAAAACAATAGTAAAATAGATTTGTTTGCAAACAGATTTACTGTTATGATTAAAAGAAATAAATTTTGGATACATTCACACTTAAACAACCTTTAAAGTACTTCTGTTTTAGTATTAGTAGCAAAATACATTTAATAGAAAATAAAAACCGCTCGTTAAAATATAAAAAAAATAAATGTTACATTTAAACTTTAAACCATTACACACCATCACAGTAGCTGCATTCAATGAACTATGTTAAGAAACACAATCTTAAAACTGGTGATAACAATCTTTTGTAGCATTTTATTTTTAAGTCATCTAACATTTGTCTGATAATATTTATTAAAAAATAATTACATATTAATTTTTTTAAAACTGAAGAGAAAGGACAATCTAAATTAATTTAAAACAACATGATTAAAAAAAGGAAAAGTACTTTTTACAGCTGAATTATAATGTTTGAATAATGCAGCTTGAACCAGTATCATAATGAGGGTCATTATAAAACAAATTTTATTATGAAAAAGATATTCAACCAATCAAAAATCTACATTTTTTAACCACTGACCAATCAGAAGTGAGATGTTTAATGTATCAGGTGCTTTTTACTTTGAATTTAATTCGATTTGGTAGTTAGCAAGTAGGGATGACTACTATAGTACACCAAGCGGTAACAAAGTTTCTAAATTACACAGTTATCCTTTTGTTAATTGTGTCTGAATCCAATGAAGAAAGGCCTTTAATACCAATTAATATTAAAGAAAAGGCAGAACTTATGACTAATAATATCATTATATGCTCATTGCATAATATATTATTATTCTTTTTATTCAACAATGAACACAAACAGTCTATTGAAAAACACATGACCCGCAGATAAACCATTATATAGTAGAGTTCAAATACTTATAATTTTCATTGCTTTATTAAATATTTTTCTCACTGTTAACAAATGGAGAGATACTAAATGAAAAATTTAAACAGAGAGAGAAGATAGTCCAATAGTTTAAAAACGGAAGCAAAAAACATTCAACAGAAAACAAAACTTACGGCTACAATTTAAACATAGTTTTAATATAAATTAAATATTTAAACCACCGATTAAAGTTTATGTTGGAATTATACATCGCCAAGTGTTCTTCCAAGCTACAGTTATTGAGGCTAGTTAAAGAAACATACTCTTCAATATGGTGATTCCAATACCGATAGTAGCAATAGTACCCCGATTCCAATAGTACACCAATGTACTATTGTTATTCAAAAATGAAAACAAATAGATATATTTAAAAAAATCTGGCTTGCTGATAAACCTTTTTATGGTAGAGTTCAAATATGTGTAATTTTCTTTGCTTTAGAAAATATTTTGCTCACTGTTTCCTAAATGGTGAGTCATTATGTGATATATCAGAAAAGAGAGAAAAGGAGAACATAGGAACTTTGTTTAAAAAAGGAAGAAAAAAAGATTCCACTGAAAACAAAATTTACTGTTCGATTCAAACAAAGGTTTTATACAAATTAAAAACTTAAACCACCGATTAAAGTTTATGTTGGAATTTTACACCTCCAGAAGTTAATGAGCTACAGTTAATAAGACAATTTAGAAAAACATACACTTCAATATAGTAATTCCAACACAGGTAAAGTTTAGTTGAATGTTTATTATTAATGTATTATTATTCAATATTGAAAGCAAAGAGATCAATTGAAAAACACATGAACCGGAAGTGAACCCATATGAAGTGGAATTCAAATACTTATAATTTTCATTGCTTTATATAATATTTTGCTCTTTGTTGTCTAAACGAAGAGTCATTAAATGATAAATCTAAAAAGAGTGAGAGAGAAAGAGAGGACAAAGTACCTTTGTTTAAAAACGAAAGAAAAACAGATTCATCGCGGCCAAAATTTGCTGATATAATTTAAACATCGTTTTTAAGTAAATTAAACACTTAAACCACCGATTGAAGTTTATGTTGGAATTTTACACCATCAGGTGATAAAGAGGCAGGAAAACCGAGGTATTTGGGATGCGGTTTTGAGCCGGGCCTGTACCGGAGCAGAACAGTGATCTCAATGCACCGGGTCTAAATTTCGTTCAGTTGCCCATTCCCGGCCTGCGGAGGAGGCTTAACGGCCTCGCGATGGAAGCATGGCAGCGTGAATGGGATACCACGCCCAAGGGAAGGCCCTTGTATAGATTTATACAGGACTTGGGGGGATGGTACGCCTCTGGTTTATTTTTAAGGGCAACGGG
>JAAAKQ030000395.1:0-19023 GCA_010016005.3 Zanna intricata | reverse complement strand
CTGGCACTGGATAGGGAATCTTGGAGAGCTGCATCAAACCAGTCAAATGACTGAAGACAAAAAAAAAAAAAATAAAGCAATGACACTCCTGGTAATGTAAGGATTCCAACACGGATTCTTACATCTGAATTGATTCAGTTGAGCTGCTACAGTGGAAAAAACATACATACATACACCCTCAATACACTACACTCCTTTTGGGCAGTCATGTAGAAATAAATGTTATTATAATAATTTTTTATTGGAAGAAAGTGCAGTATTATGAATACTTTAGCATTTTTTAACAGTTAATTTCCAACTTTATTAATCTCTGTTATATAAAAGAATATGTCCTGACTGATTGACTGATTTATCGACATCCAACAAAAATACTTAAGATAAATTGATAAAAAAATTATATACTTGTACTTCTTACGGTGTAAGTGCATACTAAGAAAGGATTTTTTGAAATTGCCAGTTTAAAGGGTTAAAATGAAGTAAAATTTAAATTTAATATATTTTTTTTAATTTTCACAACAAATGAATATATCAACTTGATTTTTGGTTGTCTAATCTTCATATGAATATCTATAAACTAATTTATACAGTTTTTGAAATTCAAAGTTTAAAGGATTAAAATGGATCTTGAATTTTTTTGGAAACCCAGCTATTTTTTTATTTCTCACTAAGAGATGAAGATTTCAAGTTGATTTCTGGTGCATGTAATTTTTATATAAATATTTAAAAATCAATAGAGTTCTCAAACAATTTTGAATACACTATACCTGTAACAGTATACTAAAGTAAAAAAGACTAGCCCAAAAATTTGATTACACACAATATCACACCAGATATTCACTTTTGGACAGTTGCAGATGAATATTAATTTGTGTGGATTTTCTGAGCATCATACTTTACAATTATGGTGATTCATGACTTCAAGAATATGAAAAGTTGTTTCATCAGAAAATATAAAATGCATTTCAGGTAATTTTCAGATAATATGGTTGTTACAAATTGAACTCTTCAAGGCTTATTGTTAGGTAAATTTCATGAAGTAGCTGCAGTTTATAAGCACAGTGCTTTTAAAAATGTTCAGTTGACAACTAACAGTAAGAACTCAATATTTTGGTCTTCACTGGAAAAGAGAGTTGAGTTCTTTCTGAGTTTTCAGCATTTGCTTTAGACCTACCTGGTGGGTATCCTTTCAAAATGCTTCCACTTTCTAAAATTTGTTCCCAGTACTTATGTACACTTTTGTCATTCAACAGCACTTCTATAATAAACTCACTTATAATTTCTTTGTACAACAGTTACAGATTTTCTTTCTGGTAACCAGTACATGCACTGCACTTACTCTTATTGCAACAACATGGTACTGAAGCCCGGTTTTATAATAGCTTTCCCTGTGCAACAATCTAACACAGCTATCTGACAGAGATTGTGTAAAGTAAAACTTAATTGCTGTAGCTTCAAGACAATGACAAATACCATCGAGTACTGCAAAATAAAAACTACATTCTTAAAACTGAGTTCTTTTTCAAACAACCAGTATTTATTTTGCAACAAAAATACACATAACTTCCAAAACACCTGTGCATTGGACAACAATAATAGAAATGTCTAACAAACATTAATAAAGCATGAACTGGATTAACAAATTTTTATATTATTTACACATACTTATTACTTCAACATACATGTAAACTATTTTCATTTTATTAACAAATGTAACAAAATGCTATATGTAAGACGTCCATCAGTTTCAGCTGTTGTATGACTAGAATGTACATGAAAAATTTTAAAAACAAAAGTTTTTTTGAAGAAGGAAATAATAGAACTATTCGTATAAACTTTATGGATACATAAATCGAGTCAAAGATCAGATTTTAATGTAATCAGTGTATCCAGAAAACCAGCATATAATAATAATAATAATAATGCTATAATTTTTAAAAATTCAAATATCTATGAAAAAATTTACCGTATAGGCTGTTATAGTTGTATTATGCTACTTCAGCAAGATTACTTACAATCAAAAAAAGAATTAATCCTAGTAGCTGTTTCTTGGCATTTTAACATATTTTATTCATTACCTTTTTTCCTTATTTAATTATACTGTATTTTATTCAGTATAGTCTCACTTTCTCGGGAATTCTTTTTAGTTTAGGATAAGATACAGCTTTGTTTTTACACACAAAAAAAGTAAAATGATTTGGTTTTACATTGTCCATTTGAAAAGATTTAGATCAAGTGTATTGATGTCATTATGAAATTTGAACTTACTAGTCACCCTATGGAACCTGCTTCACTAACATTCTACTATTCTTTTAGCATAATGAATTTATGATAAATTTATAATTACATAATTATTATAATAATAATTTCCTTTATGATAAACGTATAATTACATCATCAAGAAGTTTTCCTATTTTTATTTTGATATTATGCCAATCCACTGAGTCTTTTAGAAAAATAAAACACTACACATTTTACAAAAATAGAAATAAACCAACAAAAATCTACAGCAGCTGTACATCATTATCCAAGCTTTCTTGTTCCTTAAATTCTTAGTTTTCTGTATCACCACTTTCACACTCACTGTCATTCTTCTAGGAAATTATAAAACATTCTGTTCTATATCAATTATATGTATACCAGTTCAATGGGATTCAAGTCTCAGTAATAGAGGAGGTAATCATAATACACCAAGTCTGTTTTTCTTCAAGAGTTCATCAAACAATTACAACTTGCATTTTTCTTTGTTCCCCTTAATTAAATCATGTAGTTAAGGTTTCAACATAAAGTATGGGAATGGATAGAGAGCTGCCACTTTCTAGTTATCTCAAAGATTTCTAGTTTTTCTGAACTGGATTAGGTACTTATTTTTACTGAAATGTGATATGAAAAGTTATCTGTTATTATCAATGAATTTTAGAAAATATTTTTTTTTTTATTTTCCTTCAGCCCTTTTTAAATAATTCCTAAATTCATAGTCGTGATTCATCACAATCAGTCCTGCTTTCAAGATTAATAAAATATTTGAAATAATCTCATTTCTTCTCCAACAATTATTATAATGTTTTTTTTTAGAAATTGGAATTTTTAGTCCATCCCTGATCAGCCCTTTCAGTAGAAGATTTAGTAGAAGTATATGGCAAAAATATGCATGTTTCAATGAAGTATACAATCTGTTCATTACACTAAAACACACAGTTTTTGGCACTTGAAAGTTTTATTGCACTGCTAATGTAACTTTAAATGGAATTCAAAAAATGCAATCATAATTTTTCCATCACTGATAACTATTATTAAATTTTTTGAAAATAACAGATGTGAAGTTGCTTTTGTAGAATTCTACATAATTTTTTATGATTAACTAATGTACATAAAAGACTATTTTAATCTCTAACAAAGCATGGAATACAAACTTAGCATTATGAAGGCAATAGCTGTGTATGCATATACTTCAGATGAACCTTTTATTTTACTTAATGTTCATTTACTTCAGGATCTGATATGTCAGTACAGAGCAGTCTTACGAGTCATAAAATTAAAATCACTACACACCATGAAATTAAATTTATTAGGATTTTTCAAAAGAGTTTCAGATCTTTCATGTAGAAAAATTTCAAAATAACCAGCAGGAGATATATAAATTACTGTTGACATCAATTTAGATTATGGCATTAAATTACACAGCAGTATTCAAAATTAATACTTCCATGAAAGTACGGTAACTTTCAACTTTAAAAGATAGATTAACAAAAATTGATTTGTACATGCAGTTCTGAAAAAAGCTTCAGCAATGTTAAAATTATGTAACTTAAAAATAAGTTATTAATGGTAAGAAAATATTATTTATGCATATCAAATATTAAAATTATAAATCTTAATTCTAACGTTGTTAAAACTTTTTGGGAAGAGGAATTTGAGTTTGATACTTTAAGTAGATTAGGATTAGCTTGACTACCTTCATGTGTATTTATATTACTAGACTAGTATAATAATTTTAGGAAAGAGTTAATATTAATTATTATATTACAAGTAAATAGAATCCTATATAGGTGGTGTGCAAAGAGTGTAAGAGAAAAATCATTTCAAAGGCTGGAAAAATGATCTCCTCTATAATGTATAAAAAATTCTTTCTCAGAATTTCTAATGCTAGAACTTCATCTAAAACTGTTTTGCCAAATGAATTTAAATTTAATATGTATGTGTATATACTGGAATATGTGAAGCCAATATCTGGATCCATAAAGGAATAATATGACATTGTACAATTATCTCTCCTCATGCATTTTTTCACATCTCTACCAATGCATTTTTTCATATCTCGACTTTTCTAGTGGTTTTTTGGTATCACAAAACTGTGTAACTGACCATAAAATTGTGGTTGTGGTTAGTATTAAATAAATAAATCTGTAATTTACTTATTGATCTGAGAATGAATGTTGAATTGATGATCTCATTTTTTTTTTTAAATCCCTTAACAATATTAATACCTTTTACCAAATATGCTACTTAATTGAATTTCAGAAATTAAATTTATTTCTACTGCACTAACAAAATAGCAGAGATTTTTCTTTTGGTAACATTGATTTAATTGGAAATATTTCTAATGAAAAAGTACAAAATTTTCTAATGTATAGTAATATTTTGAATGCAGCCGAGAAAACCTCATTATCTTTTCTATAAATAATTTAAAAAATGAAATATTATAAATATATATTAATATTCTTATCAATAAAATGAACAATTTAGTCAAAATAACAGATTGTAAAACCTTAACATTTATTTTGTAGGATCAAAAATGAAGCAGAAATTTAAAATTACTTCTGTATAGACTTTTTCTTCAATAAAAGCTTCATCCTTGGCTATGGTAATACTTTTAAAAAATATAAATAATTATTACCTGAAAAATCTGCAAATTAACTTTTAAGCAAATTTTTTTATGAACAGAATGTGATTCAGAAAAATTTCAGCTGAAGTGTATATTTTATCTTTTTAATTTAATTAAATAAAATAATTTTATAATTATTTTATTTAACCTGCAAGTCACTTCTATTCATTAAAAATTGGTACAAAAAAACTTTTGCATAATGATTTACATATTTTATTCTAGCTTTACTGCAACTGCAAAACTTTCATGAAAATAAAAACACATCACAAAAACCAATCAAATAGCATTTCTTTTAGTGTCCCTCATACAGCCATACAACCATTCGATTCTTCCCACACATGTTGCCGCAAGACCAGTGAGATAATGAATGTGTCAGATGAAACAGCAGAAAAGACTAAACATGTATATATTGATTTTTAAAAATAAATAAATCTTGCATCATATATAATTTTTAACTATGTTTTATTAAGATAAATTTTTGATATAAATTTTATTTGGTCTCATTGAAAATATTGCCATCAACAAAGCTACAATTGTTACTCTCAGTAAATTTACGAAAATTCTTCACTAAGTTACTGTGATCGTAAGAGGTTATAAATTTGTAGAAATAATTAAAAGAAATATTAAGATATAAATCAAAAGAAAGGAGTAGTTAAATTAATTTATTATGATATACTTGAAATATGACCAGGATAAATATACTACTTAAGAAGAAAACTGATTTAATATTAAATCATTAAAAATGTGTTAATACCACAAAATAGATTAACATCACTTTAGTACTTAAATGCATTGTGAACAAAATCAATATTTACTACTTTCTAAAAATTTTTCTAATTAGTAAAACATATTTTTATTTAATTTTGACAATATTTTCTGAAAAAAACAAAAAGATTTTTATTTTCTGAATACTTTGTGATTATGAATTCAAAAGGATGATCTGCTTTGAACTCAACAGGCATAGGCTTATTTATTACTGGACATAACGGCATTCTGAAAACTGAAACAACATAATAGAAGTTGACTTTAGGTAAAGATTTTACTTTGAGTTTTTGGTACATTGAATTTAAAATCATACAAAAAACTGCTATTCAAAATTATAGAAAAATCTAAAAACCTAAAAAGTAGCAGTATTGATAATTATGAAAATGAACTTATTAAATTAAGAAAAGCTGATAAAAAATGAACAACAGCAAAGGAAAAACTGACATTCTATATTTTACCTAATTAAAAACTTTTAGAAACATTTAATATTACATTTTTTTCAGTAAAAATCATCTTATTTAGCATTTGCTAATAAAATCTAACACAAATTACTTTATTACCTGATTTTTCAATAAAAATAATTAACACAAAGAATGATGTGCTTAAACTATGCAACATTTCTCCAACATGCAGCATGCAACATTTCCATGTTCATTATTGTACATTAAGAATAAATTAGACCACTAAAACAGTATAAAATAAATGGGCTCTTGTAAATTTGGTTAATTAAATCATTTATATATGCGAGATCCTGCAAAGTCGACTTTTGGTATTAGTTTTTTCTATTACTGTGTTTGGTGGTTAATTTGTTGTTGTTTGAGGTTAATTGGCACAATGGTCAGTATGTTGATGAATTATTTGGATTTTCAGAAAGTTATTACATACTCACAGTTTACATAACTACACAGTTATTATATTATATTACACACATACAGATATAATCCATTCATCTGGAGGTCCCGGGTTCGAATCCTGGTCAGGCATGGCATTTTTCACACACGTTACAATTCATTCATCTCATCCCTCTGAAGGTATACTTAATTGTGGTTCCGGAGGTAAAAAAAAAAAAAAAAAAAAGAAGATATAATCCATATAAGATAAATCCATAGACATTGTGGAGTTTCAAGAGATTCTAGCTGCTTATCTTATTTTTGAATTGGGTAATAAAAAGCAAAATTTGCAGCTGTGCATAGATGCATCAGCTGACCATAAACTGATCCAATTGGAAAAACAGGAAGATATGTGATGTGCTATGCTGCATTAATCAACAAGTTCAGTTGGAAGCTAGCTGTCCAGAAGGCAATTCAAATTAAACATTTAGTATGTGAAGAAACGTTTATTTGCATGGAGTGCTTTTTTAAATCGCAAATAAAAATCAACCAAAAAGTAGTTGTATCAGTTAGTAATAACAGTGAACAGTCTGTTACACATTACATATTACTGGAAGAATATAATACTCCTTTGAAAAATATTGCTATCAGAATCGTTTCATATTATTATAAATAATGTTTTAATAGTTATAGATGAATTCATTGGCATATCATAAATAAAATAATAACAAATTAATTAGTTTGTTTGTTGCAAATGGAACAGCTGGTTTTACATTGTTATTTTAACTAGATATTTTCCAAACCTTATCCCATGGGTCATGCATAATTGATACAATAAAAGTGACTGAAATGAGTTTTATGTTGTTAGAAGTATTAACCTTAAATAAAAATAAAAATGTTGATTTTTACTTCCTTGTACAAAGTACAGAACGTAATGTGGTTGCGAACAATTTCAGTTTTCAGATTGCAACTGAGATATTCATTTTGAACATACCTGAATCCATTTTGACTAGTTTTGGCGTAACAACTGTACATACCACTACTGGTGACATACTGCATGTATGTATCTCGCTTACTCAAAAACAATTAACCGTAGGATGTTAAAATTTTGGATTTAGGACTATTGTAACATTTAGTTGTGCACCTCTCATTTTGATTGCAATTAACTGGACCAAAAGTGTCCATAAAAAAGCCCAAAATCCAAAAAAATCCAGAAATACTGGATTTTGGACTTTCTCTTAGCTGCAATAATAGGCTCTCATTGAGAGCTTTTCAATGATATATCATAAGTGGTACTTATTTTATTGGTTCCAGAGTTATAGTCAGAGCCCACCATTAGGCTGGTCTAGTGATTAATGTGACATTGCAAATCAGCTGATTTCAAAATAGAGAGTCCCAAGATTCAAATCCTAGTATAGGTTTTATACGGATTTGAATACTAGGTCATGGATACCAGTGTTCTTTGATGGTTGGGTCTCAATTAACCACACTTTTCAGGAGTGGTCAACCTGAGATTGTGCAAAACTACACTTCATTTACATTCATACATATCATCCTCATTCATCCTCTGAAGTAATACCTTATGGTGGTTCCAGAGGCTAAACAGAAAAAGAGAAAGAGTTACAGCCACATAAAATTTTAATTAATGAAATATTTGGATATTACAAGGGGAAGTCACATCAGTTCAAATCCAACTTCATATACATATATTTTTTTTAACTTTTTTTTTTTAATTTAATTATATTGATTATTAATAATTATTAATCTCTGAATGTAAACAATAAACAATAATTCAATAATAACAATTAAAAAAAAAAAAATGATAAACCATAAGAAATTATTAGTGAAATAAAATTTTACATACTTTTCATTTTAAAAAAATGTGTGTATATAATTTAATAGGTGTATAAGGATGTTATGTAGTGTCCACATCAGATTTTTTCAGAAAAATCATCGGGGCCAAAGTGAAAATTACGTAAAATTACAGTTGGTCCATTCATATATGTATCAATTTGATACACGATTCATACAGAAATATTACTATGTATCAAAATGATTCACATGACGACTAGACATGGAATAAAGTGGTATTGTACGTAATTAGTGAGTAATATGAGTTACTCCTTTATACATCTATAATTAATGTTCTGGCAATTTATATAATAAAAAAAAGACATTTTATTTAGAAATAAAATCATTGTGCAGTTTCAAGAGGTTTTAGATACTTATCTTATTTTCATGTTGGATAATAAAAACTAAAATTTCCATTTGTAAGTAGTTCACAAGTTGTACTTAATTAAAAATGTGAAATAACCAAAGTTTTACTTTAATTATTCTCTTAGAATTTGAATAATTTGAACAACTATCCTTACAATCATACTAAATTTATCGCAATTCCATTATAATTAAAATTCTATATATATTAGAAGAAATTATTAATCCATCAATAACCATTATAACTACTGATCATCAATGACACGATCATATCAATACTTAAGAATCTAAAGAATTAAAATTTGAATCATTCATGATCTAACAAGAAAAAACTCAACCTTTTTTGACTAGTTGAAGTAGACAATCAAAATAACAGTACCATTCTTAACACAGCTGCAAATAACACTAGTAAAAAAAAAAGAAGATTTTTCATGTCTCTGGAATTGTATATGGCGATTTTAACTAATTCTGGGGTGCTGAATTAAAAATTACTATCATTATTTGTGTAATACGTCATGTGTTTTAGATACATACAATTTGCACATACAGTTTATTTACCATTAAATGCATAATCACTGTGAAATCAATATTTTAAAAAAATTATTATTATTGTGTATTCATTTAAAATTTGTTTAAATCAATTAATTTTTATTTATTCAAATGGTAGTAATTTTTGTTTTTTCTGCTAAAAGATTCCTGTTGCAGTCCAGACCCAAAAGTTCAGCTTGTTGCTTTGATAACTTTAAATTATGAACTGAATCATTAAGTTCATGTTACTGAATTAAATGAGGAGATTTCTCAATAAAATATAAGAAGAAATTCTTGAACAGCTTCTAAATCATCTGCTTCATTTTCAGATTGTTCTTCTAGCAATATCAGATTAGAGGGTGGTGCAGATATAGGTTTACTTGTGGACCGACTTTAGAACTGAGAATATATTGTATATTATTGTAATATATTGTAATATATTGTATATTATGTAATTTATTGTATATTTTATGAATCTTCTATTTTTGAATGAAAATCCAAATATATTTGTCATACAAAAAGTAGCAGAAGTGATCTTTAGGTTCATGCCAAACCATCGGGTACATGGGGAAATGGAGTGGCTTGTCATTTCCCCTTTGAGCATGATAGCACTGAGCATGATTATGCAAATAACATGAGGCACCCAGTTTTTATCTTAATCCCTGAGTGCACAATCAAAATAAAACTTATAAGCTGTTTTTATCAATTCATAAATAGTTTTCCTTTGAGATTTAGGCATAAATTTATCATAACAAAAATTGTCTGGATGATTTGAACATCCACAAACTTTTGCAGAAGCCATGTTATAGCAAATAAAAATGAGAAAAATCACTTTTGTGTTATACAGAACTGATGAAAATACAGCAAAACATTAATAACGCTGTGAAACAAAAGGACACAGTATAAATAGCTGAAGCTACACTATATAAGATTTTAAGCTCTGTAGTAGGCAGCAATAGATATCTGCATGACGTCGTAATGTAGACGTGTATGTGCATCTGCACATAACATAAAGAAATGTCTGTATCATAAAGACATGTTTGTATGTGTCTATTTCTCATAATACAGTGAATATATTTATTTTTTTTCTTTATTAAGCATGTATGCAAACCATTATATGTAAAAATATAGAAACTATTATTCTTACTGTAACTAATAGCTGATCAAAGTGAGTTTATTATGAAACAAATTTTACAAACATAAAGTTTATGTAACACCTTTATGTAGTAACACTATTCCAATAACATAATGGAAATCAGCAACTAAATTACAGTAAGAAAAGTTGTGTAACATGTTAAATACAAATGTTGATAGTGTTATTATTGTACCATCTGTCATAATTCACTCATGATTAATACACTCAATAAGGGTAAAAAAAAATGCAATACCAGGACTAAATCAAATTAGAAAAACTATTAATGAACCAGGACTAACTGTTGGATAATGTTCAGAAATGTGGAATATAAACCATATATTTATACAAATTACAATAGAGTTAATATAAAATTGTTTATTAAATGAATAAAATCATAAAAGAAAATATCAAATAAAGGTAATTATTCAAGAAATTGAAATGAAAGTAATAGTTTCTTAAACCAAAATATGATA
The DNA here is from genome assembly GCA_010016005.3 of Zanna intricata. Lineage (NCBI taxonomy): Eukaryota > Metazoa > Arthropoda > Insecta > Hemiptera > Fulgoridae > Zanna > Zanna intricata. Next base: position 8,196 of record JAAAKQ030000395.1, on the reverse strand, counting down.
AATATTAAATACTCTTAACGATAAGTGCCTGATTTAAATAATAACATTTTTATGTCAAATAAATTTGCCTAAATCTCCTGATTCCACAAATATCACTTATATTATGAAACACTACACTAATAATTACAAAAACTACCATAATAATAATTAAAATTTAACTATTTTTTATAACAGATTTTAAAAAATAATGAAAAAAAAATGTTGAAAATGATAAAGATTTACTTTTAACATTTGACCCAACAACAGCTAAATTAACACCAATATAATCATTTAAGCAAAATGATTTTGAATAAAAAAAAAATCCCTTAAATAATTATACTAGGAAACATAATAGGGTTATTCCCAAATGTATTTTCCTCAAGTCACTTTCCAATTTCAATTCCTTTACCTATATGAATCATAATTAAACTTTAAGGATGAATAAATTTTACAAATGATATATTTAAAAACATATTACCAAAAGGATTACGAATTACATAGACTTAATTTGAAACATTATTCAACCAACTTGAATTATGATTAACAGCAAAAATAATTAACAGAATTTTCATACAACCTTATTAGAAAAGACGTGTTCAACAAAATCAGATATAATAATCTTACAGATTCAAATTATCTTAATCATATTTGAATCAATCATTTCAATAATTCAGGACTTTTTCAACACTATTAACTGTATATTCTCAACAAATTCCTTATGAAACAAAATTACCCATTCCATATTGTCACATTTTGCAGCTGGATCAGGATACTGAGAGACCAACAATTGAAAATGTTTATATAATTAAATATATTAGTTAAGAACATAAGTAAAACAAGACAAATCAATGATACGACAACAATAATAGTAACAATAACAAACAACTCACAATAACAATTAGATTAATGACAATAATCATAAACAAATAGTGATTGTTATAATCACAACCACTACCACCACAGCAATAATAATAATAATAATAGTAAACAGTAATTACATACAAAACAGAATTTAAAGTTATCGTCACTATTTATTCTCAGGTAGATAAATAATGAAAAGCAGAATTCAGTCCCATTTAAAAAAACTAGCATGACCGCTAGTCTTAACACTTTTAAACACACTTGTTATCTTGTATTAACAACAATGGCACATTAGATAAGACAAGTATAAAGTCCTTTTATAGCAAATACCTTTGCTGTTCACAAATAAAACTACCCTGACATTTTACGAATGAAATTTAGGGCATTACTCTTTCACTTAGTCTTACAGTAACTCACTGAACCATTTTTTGTTTGCGTGTACTGAAATTACTCGTGGCATCACCTTAATTGCATCGAACTTGTACTTGAACTTCACTCCTTCACTGACCTCCTCACAGAATACTCCCGCTTCAAACTCGCATAATAACTCCTCTATCTTGCAGATTCATCACAGACACACATCATAACGTCTTGCTTAGACTGATTCGCAGAACTTATTTTGCAGATTCATATTATGTCTTGCCAATTCCCCTCGCAGACTGATGTCATAATGTCTCGCTTTGACTGATGTCACAATACAAATTTCAACTGGTCTTCCCCAGAGTAATTATACTCCTATCCTCTTTACCTGCCGGACCACACCCAATTCAAAACATGAAAAAGATCAACTGCCCTCACATGTTCCCATAAAACTCCTACCCTGGTCCAGTAACTCTTCTCATAGAACAAACATTTGTTTGGGTGTGTCAGTGGGCAGTATTACAAAAGACGATTGTTAAACGGAACTGTTACCTTTACTAAAAGAAATTCTTTCTTTTAGCCCCTTTCTGGATTTCTCCCATTCCTATATTTTCTACTAGTTTCTTCTTAATTGGTAGGAATTCGTTACTCAGGTCTGTTATTCTGGTCTTGTTATAATATAATAACAAAAAGCCGATCACCATAAATTCTTTCAAAATTATATCAGTATTAGTAGGGACCAATTAATTGAATAACAAGCAAAAAAATCCATCTCATAATAATAAAAACTTTATTATCAACTACACAAACAGTTTGATGAAAGATAAAATTGACAATCAATATTCAAGGAAATAATACAATTGAAGTAAAAATCATTAAAAGAGTAAGAATAATCATGTCCTGAGGTTGTTAATCCCCATGCCTGGAATATAACATCTTACGTTCCATGTCCACAATGGGAACAGCTGTACACAAGTACTATACATAATGCTGGCTAACGGGGCTCCGTGTGTTTTCCTCAGAAATTGAATTATTCTTTGACCTGACTATACCTACAGATCATTCTACAAGGGCTGGACTTTTCGGCCATCTGCAGGGATGAACATTTTTAAATGATTAAGTAAATAGATTCACATCATCTTTAGAGCTCGCGATTTGGTGGCCAGGGTCAAAGTGATTGCCGATATAATGGAAACCCTTCCTGTCCCTACACACCCCCTGCAATGGCAAGCATGTAGCTAAGGTGCCCATGTATGTTGATGCATGGGAGCGCTGAAACCTTCAGTGTGTAAGGACCTGGATTCAGTGCAGAGATTCCACATCCGCTCTCTGCCAGGACATATGCCAGATCCACCTGAGTACCATACCAGACCTCCAGGATTGGTAGTCCTGGAGTGGAGGATGTACCCCGGTTGCTAGCCTTGCTACAGAAGGGATTATCAAATTATCATGCAGACTGAACAATCAAAGGTGACCTAAATGTTGAACAATCAGTTTAGCCCCAGGCAAAACGGAGAAAGAGTTATGACTCCGGAAGGATGAAAAATAAGGTTAAGACATTGCAGAGAACGTCATTCAAGAGTGATTTTCTTCCGAAGTATCTGGTAATTAGGAGAGATGACGGAAATTTTTGGAGGGTGAAAGTTTTCTTATCACTCGAGAAATAAGTAATTGCGCTGGAGGATCAGTTAAGAAAAACATACAATAGACTTCATGTAGAGACGATTAACAACAAACAGTTGCAGAAGATCGTTGGACTTCTCAGAGTATTGGCAAGTTTGCTGTACATGTCAATCTCCACAGCACACCCAATATCTCAAAGGCTGTTTAGGTCAGTTAGAATTTACTGAATTGTACAGAGAGCAAGACATAGTTGAGGAATTGACAGCGTAATGAGTAATAGAGTGCCGTAGATTAAACACGAGAAAGAACAGCGAAGTCCTACTTTCTTCTTCTGATGTCCTCATCTTTAACAGACCAACCCTGCCGAAAAAGTGCATGCAAGAATATACTGACTGGATAAGTAGGCTTACTGCTACCAATGAGATGTTTCAGGTGTTAACATTTTGGCCACACCGCTGCCCAATATGAAAGACTGCAAATACGCATGTGGTATGGTGAAAAGATTTAAGAACGGGAACCATGCAAGGATCCTCCTTCCTGTGTTAACTGTAAAGAACAACAGCATTCATGCAGATCAAGAAACTGACCTGTTATACAGGAAGTCAAAACCCTGCAGAAGGTCAGCTACTTTGAGGCAAAGAAGATTTTAAGCGCCTGCAAGCCTTAGAGAAACAACAACTTATACTCAGGCTGTCGCTATTGTTCCTGCTGAAATTGCTGTTGAAACAGACTAGCTTCTTGGCAAACTTGCACTAAACTTGGCTATGATTGAGAGAATAATCAACAAGAGAATGAAGTTTCCCATTCACAAGGAAATGCAAGAATAAAGATTCAGCCAGCAGACAATACATCGATCAAGTGCAAAAGCGCATCTGACCAGAAGAAGTCAACTGGAACCAGAAGTTCCAGTTCGTCTGCATAATCTGTCAGACGACAGTGCAAAAAAAGTGATTGATTCGGAACCTTCTATAGAGGCTCTCAAGCCTTGTACATCTGAGCTGGTCTTAAAACCACAGAGACCATCTTTAATATTTATATTAAGGCACCCACCATGGACTATTCCGGTAGTCCACCACCCCTGCAATTCCTGGGCCTAAGCCTTTACTTGCATTCCTCAAAAGCCCTCGAAGTGTTTTGATACTTGTTGAGCAAGATGTCTTTCCCCTCAGCCATCCTCGGATAACCTCCGGCCTCCTCGGGAAATCTCAGATGGGCACGAGAATGCCGAGCCGGACGCTGTACTTCGGCGCATTTAGCCGTCCTGGCCGCCTCGATAACTTACCACCTACAAACCAGTGCAATCCCCGTTTACAAAACGAAATAATTCAAAAATCTTGAAGAAGTTGCGCGCCGCCCTACCCTACGCGGAGTTCCCTTGAGGCAAAGTAAGAAAGCACGACCCAATCGGGCCCCACTCTTCTAGCTCTAGGGAATATCTGCAGCCCTCCCCTAAATCATCCGCGTCTTTATCACCACTCCAATAAATTTCCCCAACAGCATATACCCCATTCTGTCCTCCACCAAAGCTTTTAATTTCAACTGGAGCCCAACACGGTTTAAATCACGGCGAAATGCGTCTCGAAGGCGGTCGTAACACATAGTCATGTAATACATGTCCAACCGTTTCAAACATCTCACAATGCAGAAAAAAACCATCCTCTACTAGGTCCTAAAATCACCATGACCTGTGAGAAATTGTGTCATGGCATGGGTTGGTTGGACATAATCGAATCCACAGCGCCTCTCTACGTCTGGGAAGAGCGAGTAAGTGTGGCGCCCGCTTTCGGAAGCGTCCCAGCGAGCTTGCCATTCCCGAAATCCGGCAGCTCTGACTGCCTTCACACACACTGATGCGAGTTCTCTCTGGCGGTACAGCTGGTAAAATGCACTACGCTTACGTGCTAAGATGACCAAGATGACATGACAACGAGACCACCGAAAATAACAGAGGGGGATCTGATTTCTCCTGCCTGAATTGGTGACTGGTGCAACTCCTGTTGTGAGGGTCTTCCAGGTTTCCGCCTCTCAATCGACGCCTAAACCAAGCTTCGATCCATGCCCGTCTCGTCCGCGGCTTCGATGGACTCAGATTCGGAAGCTGGAAGCTACACGGGTGATGAAATACTTAACAAACACGAAGCTGTTCGAAAGATGAAAAAGAAGAGGAAAAAAGGATGGCCGAAAACCAAACCACGAGATTAACTCGTTAAAAAAATAAGTGAGTAGGTTCTTCAATGGAACATCAATGGATATTTGTCATTTGTTATGCTTGCATATACAAATGAAATGAAAATTTCTATCTAAGAAGATATAATACTTATCGGCGAGATCAACCACCAAATATAAGAATTAGAGGTGGAGTAGCTGTGATTAACCCCGGCTAGAACTACCACCGAAGCGGTTGAAATAAACACAAATCTGCAAGCAATCCCAATCAGAATGAAGTGTCCGCTCATATATACAAATAAAGTACATTAAAATTATATATTAAAGTATAAAGTATATGTGAAGAAGAATGGAATTTGAACATAGATTGTCTGGCCTTAGCAGATGATTTCACTCTCTTGGCAGAAGACATAGAAATGGCCTTTTTCGGCAAAAGACAGGCTTAAAAAGTTCCTGGAAAAATCGGAGTATATGACAAATATTAGGAACACAACGAAATTGTTATCGATAGAGCTCGAGCAAATTTAGGTACTTGGTGAAGTTATCTAATCAAATACAATTGGCAAAGAAGCAAAGATCATCAGGATCAATAAAATTCGTAAGTCCGATAGTCTTACAAAGGACAATAAGAAACAGATCTCAAGGATGGGCAAGAAAAGGCGCTAACCGACTAGGAGTTTTATATGCGGTAGAATGCGTAGCTCTCAATCAAGAGGAAATAGATAAATTAGAATTGGCAGAAAGATGGATATTAAGAAAATCCTAGAGTCCAGAAAAGCTAATAATAGTTGGAAAATAACAAAGAACGAGGAACTTTAAAATGAACTAAAATCACGGAAGCAATACATAAGCGAAGACTGGTATTCTACAGACATCTGACAAGAATGGATTCGCGCACGATTACGAAGAGAATTTCTAACAGATGTAATGATGACAAGAAAAACACTAAATGGGTCAAGCAAGTTAGAGGACCAAAGTGTAGCAAACATAAACGTGGCGGATTTAAGACAGAAGGGTGCTTAGGAAAAAAACTTTATAAATCAAACGAATCGCTAAGGAGAAGAAGGAATATGCTAACTTAAAGTGGTCAAAGAAAGAACGAAGCGGCACAGTGAAAGATGAGGAATATTGGAGGGCTAAAAAAAATATTTGTGCATTAACAGGCACATTATTTTACATAATCTTCTTATTACTACGTATTTTTCATTTGTCTCACCCAAAAATAATGCTAATATTACAAATAAGGTAATTAAGTTAAATCTTGAATATAGTTTGTAAATTTAATGTAAATTAGATGAGGTTAGCGAGCGTACTTAATGTTTGGTTAGATTATGTTGATTCCGTGCACTCACGATCATACATATATATCAACATTGCCGGCCTCCGTGGCGTGAGTGGTAGCGTCTCCGTTTTTCATCCGGTCAGGCATGGCATTTTCATATACGCTACAAATGATTCACATCTCCATCCTCTGATGAAATACCTAACGGTGGTCCCTGTTCATAATTAATACATAGAAATATATAATAAATAATTATTTAACATAATATGCCTGTCGGTTAATGCACAAGTACCCTATAAAACAAGCCAGAAGTTAACTACTCTATGTAGTCCTATATTGACCAGTATCGAAGTAAAACATTAACTTAAGCTAAGAGAGAAATAAATCACTGTTAATGAGAAAAGCAAAATTAAAGTCAAGTTAAAGTAATTAAACTAGGAGAACTGCTAACTATGTAACAGTTATATCACCTTACTTTTTACAAATCTAAAAACTTATGAAATAAATACAAAAAAATAATGATCAGTAATATCTATAGTTTTAAAAATAATATAATTTTAATGTATAACAGTTAATATTCAATTTTAACTATGTATAAATTTATGTTGATAAATAAATGTTTAAAGGGAAAAAATCATAGTAACACTTTCGCATTTATATTTAATAACCTAAGCTACTTATAATAAAAAAATTTAGAGACTGTTCAAAATTAAAAAATAAAAAAAACACATTTAATAAAAAAAAAAAGAATAATTTTAAACTCAAAAGACAAAATTTTAAAAAGATATTATCATCAAATAACTACAAAATAAATGATTCCAAAAATAAAAATGTATATAATTATAAAAAAAAACTGATGTCAGTATAAAAGGAATCTTAAAAAAAAAAAAAAAATAACGAAAAACTATAAATAAAGTATTGTAATTATATATATAATACATTGTACTTTAATTTTTTACCATTATGAATAACTTTAGCATAAATTTGTTTGAAAGCAGAAGTAACAAAATGAATAAAATATATAAAATAGCAAAATAAAATCTGAATACAAGTTACAAAATGATTAAATTTTTTATTAAAGTTAATTTTGTTTTTAATTTCACAGTTTGTTTCCAACAAGGTTCTCAAACACTTTTAAAAGAATAAAAGTAATCATTGAAACATCACATGTTTTCATTAAAAAATGATGCTATTGCAATTGACAATTTTAATTAGAAAAACGATAATCTGCAGAAAAGAATCTAAGATTATCTTTAGGTATATTTGTAAAAATATTGTCTACACAAGTGGGTGAGATTAGTTTAGCTGTGAAATTGAAATATAAGTCCTGCAAACTCAAATTGAATTAATAACAGATTTCATCACAAAACTAGAATCTTAACATTAATGAAGTTACAGATTTTTCAGAGGAGAGGAAATTTACTTAAGATTAGGATTAGCTTGACTGCCCGTCTGGATACTGATATTATAAAAATATATAACAATTTTAGAGAAAATTTAATATTAATTATTATGTTACAAGTAGATTTGAATTCTGATAATGGAAAATATGCTGATTGTAAGAGAAGAAAAATGATCCCTCTGTCATCTATAAAAGATTCTTCCTGAGAATTTCTAACAATAGGGCTGCACCTTAAACTGTTTTGTCATACAAATTTAAATGTACCGCATGTATATTAAGGCACGTGAATGTCACATATGAATCCATAAAGGGACAATGTACGTTGTAGTACAAAGGTTTTAAAAAAATTATTATACTTCCCATATATATTGAAGTCCACAAAATAAATTTATAACTAATAAAAATGATAAACATTGTTAAATTGTTATTTAATAATGGTATTTTGCTAATAATATTTCATTTTTATATTTAATAATAATATTTTGTTAATATTATTTCATTTGTATGTTAATAGTATTTAAAT
>JAAAKQ030000384.1:0-19023 GCA_010016005.3 Zanna intricata | reverse complement strand
AAATGGTGGACAGGTACTTGCTGGCATTTCAGCGACCGAGGCGCGGCAGCAAATTGCTGTCTTAGGTTAAGTTTTAAATTTTTGACAAAATTATTTTATAAATTGAGTGATATATGGTTAGATAGTTGGGGTGCGCCTACCCCATTTAGTAAATATATGACAAGTGAGCGGTAGGACACGCAAGCAAGTGGCGTTGTGCGCCAGGCTTTGACCGCTCACGCATTTTAGTTCAGCTCTAGGAGCTTCGACAGATGGTCGCAAGAAAACGTTTTTAGGTACAAGGTCTTATGCTCTAGGGCGACCGAATGGGGTGGTGGCGGGAGACATGCCAGTAAACCAATTACCAAACTCTCATGCATATCGCTGCTGTGTTTCCGAATTTCTGGCATCCAAAAATCGCAGTGGTGTTGGGACGAACGGATGAACATCTATCCTAAGAAACCCAGCCTTTATTTTTTCCCCGTTTTTTGTTCCTAAATGTCCCGTCAAATATGCGACGCGTTTCGTCGAGTATTCAGTCGTCGACATGCAATAACTCCCTATCTATTGAATTCTTCTACAATTTGATCTTAAGCCCAGTTAAGCAAATCTCAGCACGCAAATATTCCTCTGGATGTATTAGAGTACTGTGTACAACCTCAACGTCAATGAGTCCATAATTCTTTGCTTTGAGTAACCAGCATGACTGTATATCATTTATAGTCTCAATAAACAATCCCATCGTAGTTTTCGTAGTTTCTTTTCACAGGTCCTTCGGCAGCTTTTGTGATCCTCGAGCGATCACAAAAGGACTGATCTTGAAAAATCCCTTTCGGTTTTCTTAAGTACGAAATATTTTGACATCGCTTCGTTATCTTTGAGTAAACACTTCGTTCGATCTTTCTTCTCTACATCACTAAATTTGATACTCTTCCTCCTTTTCGCTTGCGAAGACAAAGGCTCTCCCAGAACAAGGTTTTACGCGGAACCTCTGCTACGGAGGTTGTGGAAGTTGAACTTTCCTTAATCCTATGTTTCCCCAGTCAATATGTTGCAAGGTGCGGATGGAGAGACGGTTGGGCGTACCCCGGATCATTGATCCTGCCTGGGCTCTCCAGTTACTCGCCTCCCACAGATTTAACCCGGGCCGGAGAGTCGGGTACTGCCTAATCCACGATACCGACATCCCAGGGCTCGCACGCAGCAGTAAGGGTTCCGATACCCTTACCCGTAGGACAATCCCTGCCAAGGACCGAATTGACTGACACAAACTGGGCGGCACAAGAGTTCAACAGAGCAAGCTTACTCTAGAACCGAGAAAAGGGATGGCCACTCTACCCAGCGTTGGCAAAAACAGATCACGATCATGCCTCCCGCCCTCACTGCAAGAAGCGAGACCGAGAAGCACCAACTCGGAAGTAACCAGCTCGAAGAGCTCGGGAACCCCAAACACGTACTCCACAAGGTTTGCCCCGTTGGCTAAATAAGTGAAAGTATCGAAGTACTATGTCGTTGCCGTCCCGGACGTGTGCGTAATTTTTATTGCACGGACGTGGGGTTGGATTTATCCGGAGCATTATTATTGTTTTTTTATCGCACTCGTAGAACGGATGTAATTTCCATTCATTTAGGTGTCGAAGTGATGCAGAGAATTAGCTTACTTTCCGTTCGAAAAGTAGATGACTCCAGGTCTAGTCCGATCGTTTATATTTTAATGCCACGCCTTCCCCACTTTGTTACCTTGCCATCACTTTGATGTTGGGTTTAAATAAAAGGAACATCTTATACAGAAAAATAACTAATATAGGGACGCTCGTTACATTAACAAGGGAACGATCGCTTACGGGATCCGAATCATCAAAGCTACACTAATTGCACCCTAAACCTAACGGCAGAGTTACAAATCCAAAATCTCTGATGGTGTGTGTGTCACCGGTTAATTTTTCAATTGTTAACAGTCGGAAGCAGAATACGACTGCAGAATACGAATAGTTATGTTAGGACTGCAGCGCGGTACAAAATCGAAGACTATCAGGTATTATATATTCTAGAAAAAAAGTTTAAAAATATGTTTTCCTTTTTTTAATTCAAAACTATACATTAAATAAATTAAAAGATAGATATATAGATTTTATTTTTATAAAAAACATAAAGAATTTTGTGATCTACTAAAAAATAATAACAGTAAAATTTGTTCGACCCAGTAAACTAAAGAGAGAAATTCGCGGTCAGTGAGAGATTAATTACTGTAAACTTTTAGTTTGAAATATAAATATGTACTGCTAATCCAACTGAAAGAAATGTAAAAAACGTGGGGAATTATTATTTCTATTACAACATTTCTTCGCTGTCATTCAAAAGTTTCATCTAATACGATCAGATTTTTATAACGATTAGAATTTTTGGTTATTTTTCGAAAGGGAATACTTTTGGTTCGTTTATTTTTTATCCCTTACTGTATTAAAAATTCAGACGGCTATAATAACCGGTTTTAACTACAATTTCGTTTCAAATCACCGATAACATGCAACGACTTCGTAATTCATGCACTGACTACGAGCAACGATAGCACGAAACTGATATCTGTATGACAATAAACAGTATGTATGCTTTTTGCAAAATTAATTAGAAAAAAATATGTATATATTATTAGTCAAAGTGTTAATATAGAGACAGATCTAATATAAATCGTATTTTTATTTGCGATTTAAATGTACGTCTTCCCCCCCCCCAAAAAAAAAACTTTAATACAAAGGATGTATTACACATTTGTTTATTTATATTATTATTATTGTTATTTTTAGGTGATATTTATTCGGTCATATGTTACAACCGATCAGAAAATTGTTTCGGATTTCATTAGCTGAATAATAATATGAATATTTATGAAAGAAAAAGTATACGAAAATGAGCACAAGAATTATGTGATATATAATAAAAGATTTTTTTCTCAGATTAAGTCACGCTGAGAAAAGAAGGTGAGCTTATCTCATTTAAAGACGTAACAGGAAGTGACGTGTTAGCAGTACTACCATTTCAAACAAACGAAGCCCGTTTGTTGAAGCGAGCAAATTACGCTCGCAACACCGTCACTTCCGTTGCTACCTTCGCGAACGGAGATGGTTTCACTTAAAAAAATTATTTTATTCATTTTTTAGGGAATTTATAAATACAACTTCTTTTGTAATTTCCGCCGGATATTCTGCTTTTTGAAATATTAATAGACCTAATTTTTATCACATCCCTTTTTTTTATCTACAAATAATCAAACACGGGTTGTATTTGCGATTTGTTTACGACAAAAAATAAAGAATTATCTGACCCGTAACTTGTTTTCAAGTATTTCAGTATAGATAATGCAATCACCACAGCAATCACCCAGAACATGCGATGTACTGATGACACGATATAAAATGCATTATTGGCGGGCTGATTTCTGTTACTGACTTGCATAACATTAATTACAATTTCTCAAATCTTCAGTTTGTCTGTGAATCCGAGAAAGACACATAAACTTTATCGTCTGAATAACATTAGTACCTTACTGGTTTTTTATTTTATTAATTTTTAAAATTTTATCTTTATCTTTAATGCAACACTATGTTTTGTATCATTGCACTTCGTCGGAAAGCTAACACACTTAATTCGTGTAGTCCCTTTGTTTTCATGCGGTAATTAGTAATAGAATCATATTTCTTGATTATGTATTTGTTTTTTATCGGGCTATTTTATATCAGTTTTGTCAGAATTAAGTTCTATACAAGCATTTATACTAAATTTTACACATTTATTAGTCATCTAACAAAGCTTTTTATTATAAACTTAAAAAAAAAAAACGTGTTTTACGTCGGATATTATGAAAACTACTGGAGACATGTTTCTGGGACCAATTTTATTCAAAACTTCAGGTTTAAAACCGTAAGAAATCATCAAGTTCACTCCTTAATTTGGGTTCCTAGCATTTCAGTATGATTTTATTACTTTCTTTCCAGGGATCAGGGCGAAATCTTTCGCTAGACGTAACTCGCTCGCGGAGGTTTCCGAACCCACGTTTAAATGAATCTGTTCATTAATTTCGCTAGTAGAATGTGTTCAAAAAGCGCTGGTAACATTACGTGAATCACTCTGTATAATAATTAGCTTTGTATTTCATTAAAGTATACGTTTTCATCGACTTACTTGATTTTCGATATCCTGTACGATACCGCACTTCAAAGGCCTCTAGATTTGTTCTCTTGTTTGTATTTCGCTACCAAAAAGAGCCTCACTCCACTTAAAAAAAGTAACGTTGAATTCATGCCGATCATTTTCGGTTTATGCCAAAAAAAGACATGATCAGCGAATTAAGTTTGTATTCTTTCTCCATTCGTAGTTATTACGCGACCAAATGTGTTTTTTTTTTAATTCCTGTATCACTTCTTCTGTATACAAATAGAAAAGCAAAGGGAACAGATAACACACTTATCTCACTCGTTTCTGAAACAGCCTGCCTTTCTTAATTTTCTACTCGTATCATTGTTATCTATTTCTTGTACAGTTAGTATATAAGTCATTATTACCTTAATTTCTATTCAGTATTCTGTAAAATTTTATTCACTCCTACATTATCAAATGCCTTTTCCTGATCTAAAAACGCTCAGTAAAATGAAAGACCGTTCATAGACTCGGCTCTTAATGTATATAGAAGTGAATAAAAGTCCTTAACTCCTGACCGGTTGGGACTTGTAGGAAGTACTATTGTCGGAATCATTGTTTATCCCGAATACTTACGGTTTCGCTTCGTTCAAAAGCTGTTAGTTTATTGAGATATAATCGCAATGACTATCGATTTGAATAAAAACTCTTATGCTTTTCAATATTCTTGATAAATATTCCCCAGATTTTAGGCGTAAAATTTAATTTTGGCAATTTATTTTAAAACAAACTTATACATTTCTGAACTACTTGTGGAACTATCAGCTCCTATTCAACTGGTTATTAACAATCGATAAGCGGTTCAAATATGACTTTGAACATTCAAGATTTAAAAAAAAAACACACATTTACATTTGAGTTTAAAAAAATTTAACCCGGAAAGGAATCCTTATCCTGGAAAAAGTTAAATTACACAAAATCAAAGAAAGTGTCCAAAATTTAGCATTTTACAAACGCAACATTCTTTTATCACAAGACATAAAATCTTTACCGACACTAAGTGTGAGACACATTTTTAATCACCCGATATCTTATCAAGAAGCTTCTTTTAAATGTGTGCTTTGGAATATAGTTAAAAAAAAATTACTGTGTTCGGACGCGCATAAATGAATGCGTATTCGTATTCTATAATTTTAGAACTGTTCAAAATAAAATGAGGTTATTTTTTTATGAACGATCCGCAATCTGAAATCTGAATCTGTAGTTCGACAGGAAAATACAGCAATTTTTTACTTCGAATTGAAATTTGTGAATTTTCACCCTAACGCCGAGAAGCAGATGCGTTAAAAAATTTATAAAAGATGCCGAGTAAATACTAAACAAAGTTACACTAATTACTGGAGAGGACAGTCTAATGAATATATCAAAGTTCGAGCACGATGGCTTCGAGTAGTACAATCTTGTTTTACCGAATTTTTGAGAAAAAAAATTCCAAAAATTTCTGTTTTTATTAAACCTTTTAATACATATATAACGATCATTCAGATGCAATTTTAAGATTCAGATGCAGATTTTAAATGAAAATCTGTAGAAAAATTAGATTACAATATTAATGAAAAAATAAGCATTTTCATCTCCTTCTACCTCATATGCATCTAAAAAATAATTCGCAAAAAAATAGTTTTATTAAAAATAAAATAAGTATATATTATCCGTATAAAAAAGGTGAACCATTATTTTAAATTAATTTCTCTTCATTATTAATTTTTACCGATTGAAGTGACGTCTACCGTTACGCTTGACTCGCTTAGTATTCTCATTATTTTTATTGTTTGTTTATTATATTTGTTTGTTTCGCAGTAAATTGACCGAAACTGTAACCTACCGACTTAAATAAAATTATGTAATATCATCCACATTATGAAAAACTTGTGTAATGTGTTTTTTGTACATCATTTTCTAAAACTCGTCTGACGATTTTCTAAAGCTATCAGCCTAACGCAAATAATAGCAGAATACTTTTAAAAAGAACGAATTCTTTTCTAAAGTCCAAATTTACGTAAGCGTTAACTCGATTATTCCTTTATTCTGATTTCGAAAAAGATAATTCCGTTATGTAACGTTTCACGGTTTCTTTTATTTATTCTAAATTTTAGAATTTAGAGCCATAATCTGAATGGATATATTTTTACGACTTTAGACCTGAAATTTATCAGTCGGTTTGGACGAAACAAAAAGAGGGACGTATTTTTTAAAGCGCTTACTGCACTTTTAAACTCGATGCCGTTTATCATTTTAATTTTAACTTTATTTTATTAGCAGAATTCAATTATTACCCGGGTTCTGTTAACAAAAAAATAATAATAACGTCAAAGTTTACGCCTCGTAGAATAAAATGGTGTGTATATAATTTAGAATTCATTAATTTAATCAAATAAATATATTCGATCTCTTTAGACTTCGTAAAACGTAAAAGTTTTGATTCGTTACTGACCGTTTCCCTCACCCGACAACGTATTTATTTTTGAACGACAGCTTTTTAATATTTACTTATCAGATAAATCATAAAACGGAAACTTTTTATCACCGAAAATTAACTACGCCGTTAATTTTCTGCGCGGTCAGATTCGAATACTTATTTTATTCTGAACTACTATGTGTTAAGTAAATCCGAAAGCGTGGAGCTATATTTTAAAATATTTACTGAAATTTTAAATAATATGTATTCTATATAATTTCTTACTATCCGGTTTCAATAAAACGATGAGACTTCTAATTCGTCGAATCGAGAATCTATTATATTATAATAGCTTTATTTCTTTTACATGATGTTCACTCATCTGGACAACGGTTGTAACATTTCAATAAAACTTATCGCATACTTCAGAGAATCGCTTCACCACGGTTCCATTTTAAGTCTAGTCGTGAAGGCATGTCTAATGTAAGGTAGATGGAGATCGCAAAAAATGTATTCCGTTATCGATCATACATAAGCGGCTATCGGCTACAATAGATACGTCGTCTTATACGTAGTCGATATTATTTCTGTTTGAAAGGAAGTCCGTTGACTATTTTTCTCCCTGTAATCTGTATGACTTTAGGTAAATATTTTTTCCACCGCACCATAAGAGATAGCTTTATGTGTTTTTTTTTTTTAATTTATCCATGATTTTATGTTTCATTATAAATATTTAAAAACGAGGTTTTCAGATCATTTCAGCATCAGATGTTATAGTTTTTTTACTTCAACCCCCGGTTACATACTTCGCCACCCCCCCCCCCACGGTTACATATGTAACAGGAGTAGGGGTTACCTGAACCCGTACGGTTCACGACGTTCTTAAAATATTCAAAATAAGACTTTTCTAACGTCTTTTTTTATGAAATTTCCCTCTATGGAATTTCATTTCCAAGAGTAAACACCACTCGGTATAGAGCTATATAAGCATATGTAACTAAATCACTTCTATTAAAAAGAAAAAAAAAACTAGGCAAATATTCGGGATTGCCTAATTTTTTACTTTTTTTAACTCTAGGCATCGTACCGGTAACTATGTATAATATAAACTACTTTAAGTATTACCATAAATATAGCTAACGTATCGTTATAATTACTCGCTTCGACCGTATAACCTTCGAGACGAAACAGAATTCGAATAAATCTGATGACATCGTACAGAAAAAGAAAACAGCCGATGTAATATCAAGTGTAAAAGTGTTGTTTCTGAATATACACCGGGCAAAAAAATACACCAAGTTATATCGATGAAATAAAACACGTTCGTTCTGTCGGGTACTATAGAAACAAACCGTTTTAATAATACATCGTTAACATGCTGGAATACTCAAGTCGTATAAGACAAAATCGTTTGAATTTCAGGGCTAAAATTAATCCTGACGATGGATAGAATAGTACGGACTAGAATTTTCAATATAAAGGAGTCATCCGACTTTCCTTAAAGTTTTGTGATTTTTAGTTGCTTTTCATACTTACGTATACATAAGCGTGCTTCTTTTACATTTTAGATATAAAAAATAAAGAGAAAATAATAAAATTATTTGTAAAATGTCGCTAACAATAACGATCGGTGATATCCGCGGGAGAGAATGATAAAGTATCAGCCTTTCGGATGCCGAGTTCCAATTTTTGTCGGGCTTTGCGTTTTTAATACGAAAATAAAATTCCCGAATTTTAACTCCGGGCACAAGTTTTAAGCTTACGCTGAAAATGGATAATCTAAAAATACTTTTATGAAATATTTGTTTCAAAAAGTAAGCGAACTTAAAACTTGTTACCGGCAAGTATAAGAAGATCAAAATAAAAAATAAACGAAATCTAAAATAAATAAACGGGTAATTACTGTTTAAATTACTGATTTTTTTTCTTAATTCAAGCCCGAAACAATTGAATTTGACATAATGTGCCGATATTAAGTCCCGTTACCGTAAAGATTGTAGTCAACATGATTCGTAGCCAGACTTATGTAGGGGTAAATAATTTAACTAGATTTAACACTCCTCACATAAAATCCTGAGTAACGTATAATAGATCCACATAATTTTTGAGAGTTTGTTTTTCACACGAAAATTCATCGGCCTGTGGTTGGCACTGATTACACTACAGTAATATTTTAATTAAAATTCTAATACTTTAACGCTTTGCTGAATACCGATAACAGCCTTTTAATCGGTAAACTACGTCAGTCGTAAATTACGCTATCGCCGAGTCCCTTATTTTATCAGGAAAACATTAGTGCGGGCATTTATGTAGCCGCAGAATATAGCTGTAAATATTGAGTCGCTAAATATCAAATAATGGAAAAGCTTCATCGTTATAACGAATCGATTATTGAGATTTAAAATCTTGGGCAAAAATACGTTATTGTGCACAGAGTATAGGTATTAAGAACGGTCGATTTTAAAATATATAGTAATAAATCGTGCCACGCGCAATGCTTTTTCTGTTTCATTATAACTCTCTATAACATTATTATATTAATAATAGTATAATTTACCCGCTTTGCGCATTTTATTTTTAAAGTGAATTCTTACGTATCGTAATATAACAATTTATTATACGTATTTTATCTTAATAATTTGTATTAAATAACGTAACAAAAAGTTTTTTACGTTATAACGATCGTTAACTAAGTCGAACCGATTAAAGCTGGCTTGAATCAGGCGGTTACATAATAGACGGTAGCGCTAATGGTTTTCACAGTACGTAACCGACCGTGCACCAGCCGAATCGTAGAGCGAGAAGTAGCCAGCGTGTTTACGAGTACAATACGAGATCGGTAGCTTACAATATATACAGTCGAGACCTCAGGTATCCGACTGTACTACGTACGTAAACCCTAATTTACCGCAGCGGTCACCTTCCCTTCGATCTCCAATCTTTATATCCCGACCTGCCCGTCCTCGCCGATTAATTGCTATCATCCCTGCCACTAAAACTAAAATTCATCGCATTACGTTCGCATCATCGACAAGGACGTATAACTTAATTCAGTCGTAGTTAAAGATTAAATTATTCAAAAATATATTATCGTTAAAAAAAACTTAAAAATACGATCACCAATCAATCAAAAGCAAAACTAAATAAATACACGTAAATGAATAATTGCAAGGGGAAAACCATAGTTTACGTTATGAAATATTTATTTTTGATATCACGTATCGGTATAAATGTAACATTTCATTTTTTAATTAAACGAGGGAAAATTTTATAGGTTTTAAGATAATACGTCTTTCATTAATCTAGTAAAGGGAAAGAACATAACCGGACTGTGCAAAACGGCTATAAGGCTTGACAAATACTATAGGCGTTCGTCATCGCTCAGAAGAAAAACATGATCGGCCTGTGCTATTCAATGATGCCTTCTATTTTTACTAAATTATTAAGAACAATTTCGAAGGAAATTATTTTAAAAAGTTAAAATGAAAAAAAAATAATTAAAAATATGGAAAATAATTAAAAATTACCCAGAAGAATTATAATTATAAAAGATAATAATCGATTTATAGTCTTAAAAATAGAGTAAATTAGTAATCTTAAAATAGAGTATCTAAAAAAATAATAAAATCACTAGCGGACCCTTGCCTTTCCACAGCGTTGTTATTGTTATAGAGTAACGTTAAATATTTTTAAAAAATCGGCTAAAAACCTAGCGGATCCGTGTCGCTCCATAGCGTTATTATTACAAAGCAATATTGTATATTAAAAAAATTCGGGTAAAAATTTATTCTATTTACAACACGTCTAACCTCTAACCCCCTTTATC
Organism: Zanna intricata; assembly: GCA_010016005.3. Lineage (NCBI taxonomy): Eukaryota > Metazoa > Arthropoda > Insecta > Hemiptera > Fulgoridae > Zanna > Zanna intricata. The sequence continues at coordinate 8,626 of JAAAKQ030000384.1, read as the reverse complement.
TTCCCTTTCCTTTCCTACCGTGGATAAATTGCGTGCTCGAAACCTATTTCCAATCCGCCCAGACGTTCTACTGGACGAATCAGGTCGATTATTTGTTATTTTGCTCGGAAAGGCCAGCAGATATGTCATCGAGCATCAACAGACCTTCAAAGCGATTTTTCTGTGAGTAATAACCTCGGAAAGTTCCTCGGTTAAGTAATAAGCGATTAAGCGGAATAGAAAAAAAATCAGCCCGATCCGTTCATAGAACGTCCAGTTTTCAGCCCGATTTTTTAATTTTTTGTAAAATCACTGCGTTATTAAAATCAAATTTTATATTTACTCTAAATCATAGACGGAATAAACGCGTACTTCTTGAATAAAGTAGACCCTGTTTTCGGGAAAGCAAAACAGTTGAGAAAATTTTGCCGTTAAAAGTTATTATAACAAAATATAATAAATTCAAAGATTTCTTCAAATAAACTACTTATCATTTGCCCATTCACCAACAAGTTATTCGACTCCAAAAAAAAAAAATCAAAATCTTCAAACGGTAAAACCAACAAAAATAGAGGTGGATTTTACTGAATTCAAAATCATAATTATATTTGGTATATGATAATTATAAATTAAATACGATAAAAATAAATACGATTTAAATAATGTAGTTATTATATTATAAATTAAATGTATATATATTTGTCTAAATAATGTGGTATTTTTCTTTTCGTTTCAGATATCAAGTAATGACGATTACAGTGTAAAGAAAGAATGAATAATGGAGAAAACATACAGACCAGTCACTTGTACCTTACCTCTCCACAGTCAGTCGGTTTTACCCGATCGAAAAAGAAATAGTTTGTATGCAAATAATGTTATTTGTTTTCAGTAAATCAAAGAAATAATTTATGTTATTTTTATTTTACAAGCTTCAAGATTTTTTTTTTGTGAGATTGACTCTTAAACTGCTCAGAAATATTTTATAGCGTTCGTATATTCTATACGTCGGCGTTCTTCATCGGTAAAAAAGTGAACGTTGATAGCTGAAAAAATCTCAAATCTGATCGCCGAGCGATCAATCCTTCCTTTCCTTACAGTCAAAGACTTTTGCACACCTTTAATAAAATAGCTCGCGGCGATTACAGATTACTAACGCCAAATTTCAGTTCAGGAACAATCAATTAATTTACTTCTGCCGTATAGAAGGATTATTCTCGATGTTTACAAAGTTTTACAAGGTAAATCATATCTTTATCGTTTTAGTTTAAAATCTTGCAGGTACCTATGCGTTATATACACTTTAGTAGGTATTTTACGGTTATAAATAAATAAGCGTATAAAACTTAACTCATTTTTTTTTTCTGCTGTTAATATCAGATTTTACTCAATTTAATTTAAAACTTACCGAGACTAATCTAGAAAAGAACATGAAATAAACTAAAAACTAAATTATTGATATTTTTCTGGCGAAAAATTATTAAATCATCAGAAAACACTGAATTAGATGAATGCGATAGTGGAACAGCGACACCGGTATAAACAAGAGTTCTCACCCGAATAGACGATAAAGTTCATTAACGACACATTACAGAAATAAATTAATAAATCTATGGATAAAATAAACTTATTAAAGGTTAAAAGTTTAAAGGATACTTCCCTAAGAAAACTTTAATAAATTTTATTTTAGCAGTTCCAGTTTATTTTCTCCTTTAACATAAATTCTGTAGTCTTTTAATTTCATTACTCGCATTCACTTAAAATAATTCAGACGCTGATGTTAACGTTAACATATTTAGTTATATACTTTTGCGCAAATAACCAATTTTAAATATCCGGGCAGTTTTTTCACTCGAGATAAAAAATTAGAGATGGCAAGAATTATAGAAACCGATGTCGCATTTCCAAATAACAAACGGTAATTCACTTCTAACGATTTCGATTTGAATATAAAAAATAAAAAAAGAATATAAAAAAGATCTGTATTCGGGGAGTGTCGCTCTTTACAGCTCCATAACGTATTGGGAAGAAATGAGGAAAGATCCTAGGCTTTTGCGATAGGTGTCGCAAAAAACGTTGCAAATAAATCGGGCGGAAAGTGCGATGATTTTACAGTTATTTTTCCAGACATAATAATACTAGATGGCGAGCTAGAGAAAGGCCACGCCTAAAATTTTTAAAGCTAGTCGCCAATGATGCTAAAGCTGACGATTACGAGACGATGAACCAAATCGCTTATATTATGAAGATTAAGATATACAGGTCGTTATACTGAATCGATAAGATGTTTCAATGAAGCTTAAGAGACAATACAAAAATGTTATTTGTCTTGTTTCATCCTTCGTGACAAAATTAAAAAGAAATTTTATTTCATCGATATCAGATGCAAATAACATCCCAGAATCGCTCCAGTAGAAATATAGACTTGACTACCGAGATTCAGATATAGGAGGTAAAGTTTGTTATCGCTCGTCAAATTTTAGAAAGCCGAGTTGACACACAGACCAGTGATGGTGGGGAGGCGCAAAGCGATAGCAATATACTGCCAACTTATCCGCCTTAATAATATATATTTAAATTTTATTTTTTTTTATTTTACCTTAATACGCTGCGAACATAATCCTCCGACATTTTCTCAAAGTACTATTTCTCATCGCGGGGCTTATTTAATCGCACTAACGCGTACAGTTCAATTTTTAACATATAAGCTGAACACTGAATATTTCTGCTTTGTAGCCATTCTAACAGTTCTTTATTGTAAAACTTCAGTATAGTGACTCGTGTAATTTCACGTATAATAGCGATTACCGACCGAACCAGAGATGAAAGGTAACTCATTTATTGCCAGCCGTTTTTCGTAGTTCTCATTATTCATTTTCTTGCGATATTCTCTTTGCTTTTATGCCCAGTTTTAAAAATGAAGAGTCCATTCGGAATTTGTCCTGTAGCACTGCCGACCTGCTAAATAGAATCATCAATTCGACCATAATATTTTACGTCAATGTACGACTCGTCCAAAAAAAATAACTAATCTTCCCGTCTGTAAATTGTCATTATTTTAAATAATTTACTCGTATCGTACATATTATATCCACAAAAGTTTTCTTGTTATTTTCCGTCTTGTTCCATCTAAAGCCCTCACTTCTTAGAATTTTCCGTAAAATTTCGTTTTAGTAATTTATCTGTATACCTGGGTGTTTTGTTTTTAAAACGCTTATAACCTTTTTAAAATCGGCAATATTTTATACCGTACATTAAAATTAAACACTATAATGCACATTTTTGAAAGTTAAAGGTAATTTTCTTCTTCATTCTTACGCGTACGAAACTTTTCACTTTCTCCTGGTGAAATTTGATTCTGTTATAACTTTATGCACCATGTGAGTAGACGTGCCGCAGAATTCGGTTACACGAGCATAAATTTCCTAACGGTAAAATTTCTGGATTTCTTCGGTTATTTTTTTGTAAACGCTCATTATTAAATATTTGACTTGACTTTTCTATTCTGCGGTTAGATCTTCGTTTCGACATTACGAAGAAAAACGTGAATGAGAAGATAGTATAAAAAAAAACTGTTATGACGAGTACTGAAAGACAAGTTTTATAAAACGCGGAACCGAATTTTATAAGTTTCCGAATTATATAAACTGTTTTTAGAAGAATGAAAAAGGAACAACACAAGTGCACCATAGCGACTGGTTTCATGCTCCCTACGAAGTTCTGTCATAGACAGCACGCTATTTCCCTCCGGTATACTGTTAGCTGCTTACCTCTACACTATTTCAGACACTACTCCTCATGTACTCGTGTCACTAAAGTAATTCTTCTTTTGACTTTCGTTTTAAAGAAATCGATAGATGGAAAGTCTTATTGAAAAAAAAACACAGAAACATCATTGTTAATATGTTTAATATATTTTTAACAATAATTTTGTTCATGATGACAGGCAGATCGCAATTTTGACTGTTAATATATTCGTTCTATATTTATAATTGTTTTTAGAAAAATTATAAATAATTTAAGATTAATTCCAGTCTAATTTAAGATGTCGAGAAAAAAATGATTTGAGTTGATTTATATCGCCTTATAAAACCAAAGTAGAAAACCCACTCTTTAGTTCTTGCAGAATTAACTATTCCACCTTAACAACCTACCTATTAAATATCTTAACAAGGTTATAAGCAAAATGTTTTAATAGGTATTTATTTATTTTTTTATAATTAACTAAAAATTAATAATCGATTACTAGTTTATATTTTATTTTTATTATTCTTTTTTTGAATAACGATGAGTCGGCCTATATACATTATTATATAAAGAACAGTTTTTTCTTTTTTTTTTTTGTTCGAGATAAACAAAAAACTACCTGATCAATCGCAACCAAATTGTTACCCATGTTTCTTGGCCTTACTGAGAAGGTCTATAGATATATTTCATATCGATAAATTTCGAGAAAACATTAAAAACAACAATGAAAAAACAGTTAAGAAGATAATGCTTTACTGCGTCCAAACATAATATGTTGGCTCTCCACTAGGCAGCGGATATGTTGCGCATCACACAAAAACGTTTTACTTAGTATATTGGCTCTCCGATAGGTGGCGGACATGTTGCGCTTCATGCATCTACTAAATAATTCAGTATACTTAATTACGAGAACGTACGCTGCTGACAATTGTTAATTAGTGAATATCAGATAATTTTAAGTCATTTCTTTGATATATGTAGTAGTTAGGTTAATGCAGTTGTATTCGATTTCTCAGGTAATGTGATATGTTCTGTGATAGACGATAAATATTTGATTATCCAAATTTATTTATTTATTCATCTATCTATTTTGGCGGTATTTCTTGTGTTCTTTTTCTAAAATCATGCCGAAACAGAAGAGACGTAATATTGGTAGAAAATCTACAGATACAACGCGAATGTTTACATCGCGTTTACGTGAGACTATGGAAGAGCGTTAGGCTCTATTTTACAATGCTATGCAATTAGGAAAGTCACTTAGAAGTTCAGATTTGCTTTTGAATATGATCCTCATCTGGATTATATTAATAGTAAATATTTACAAATTGATGCAATGATTAAAATATGAAATCATTGTTTTGCAAAAATAAAATGGAAAGATGAAGCACCTGGCATGTATTGTTCTGGTGGGAAAGTTTCACTTCCTACATGAAGTAATGAGCTGCCAGAACAGTTTAGTTATAGGACATCATCCTTTGTCAAAACATTTTCTCGATAATGTTAGAAAATACAACACTTTATTTCAGATGACTTCTTTCGGTGCTAAAGAAATTGCAGAAGGGAATTTTATGCCTACGTTTAAAATTCAAGTCAAGATTACCATAACATCGGAAGTTTATTGCCAGCACCTGGTGTCGATCACCAATTTTTATAAATTTACTTCTTTTCTGATGCTATCAAACTTCTCTTTGTACTAATACTGTTCCAAACTTGAAAAAGGAACTAATAATAGCACTCCAGCAAATTTTGCTGGACATAATAATTTGATCAGAGTTTAAATGGAATATTGACGACACACCTTTTGGTAACGCGGAAGAATTTTAATTAATAATTCATGCTGATCGTGTTCCTATTAATCAGCATACGGGTCGCTATAGTGCTCCAACTACTAATGAAGTTGCTGTTTTATTGGTCGATGAAGATAAAGGACCGAGAGATATGATCTTCCGTTGTCGTGACGGTCAAATGTGTGTCTCAGCTTCATCGTTCTTATGATCCTTTACAATATTCCCTTATGTTTTTGAAGGGTGAAAGATGTTTATTATCTTACTATTCCGCTAAATAATAATGAACAAAATAAAACAGTTTCCTACTTACAATTATATGCTTATCGAGTTACGGTTTGAGATAACATTCACGAATTTTTACATTATTACAGAAACTTATTTAATCAATATTGCATTGACATGAGGGTCAAAATGATCACCGAAAGATTAGCCTTTTTTTGTAATAGCAAAAAAAAAGTTAAAAATTAAAAAAAAATTACTTGCTGATGGTTACATTAATCTTCGAGCAACAAAACACCAATGTTAATGCTAACAGCATAGGTATTGAAAAAAAATTTTGAACAATGATTCTAAATTTTCCCAATCCCGACTATAGTGAATGAGATATTCAGTAGATTTGGGCTTGCAAATATTCTTCAGATAAATATTTAAAAACCATTTTCAGGCTTTTTTTAATTCCGAATTTTTAAGGGATGTGAAGGTATACGGCGCTATGGCTCATCAAACACAGCCACTGCCACCGTAACTATACATAAAGGGGTGTAGGTAGGTTACACCTACCACCCGGTTACTTGGCTAAAAAATATAAAATAAAAGAATTGACCGCTACGGGAAGCGCAAGTAACTATATAGCGCAGACGAAGCTGCGACGGGGAGCTAGTGTAAAATATATTAATGCCCGCATTATAGTTTTTAAATCATAATGATGTCCTTCTGTACTTGTATCTTGCCGGCGTTAATTTTAATTAGTTTTTCATCAACCGTGTTCTAGACACAATGATGTGATTTTAAATATAATTAATTTATAAACATGAATACGCGTTTCTAGCGCGTCGTCTAAAGAACCTTTGCATATTCAGCGTTTCACTGTTCCTGAAACCCTGAATCGTTCTAATACGCGCCTCACTCAGGGATATGTGTGAGATGTGCTTGACTGTATGTCAGCGTGGGTGTATGATAGACCTTTATTATGCCTGTCTTAGGCCGGGAAACGATCTCTTGAACGAATTAGTTATGCTGAATGCAATGCGAGTAGTATTGCGACAGTAAATAAAATTACTGTTACTGTTATCACTCAAACGGAAAAGATAATGAGAATACAGGTGCGACTTCAACACAAGCCTGTCAATTATCTTTACATGTTATATGATAAAATTTTTTGTTTACATTTGTAGCACATTTTGGAATAATTTTAAGATCGGTTGTATTATATTTACGTTAATGTAAGACTCATCTAAATCACAAATTGATTTTGATTAAATTAGTTCCAGGTGTTCCAGAACTACGGTTTAGTGGGTTTCTCTTCAGTATTTCAAACTGCATTCAAATAAGAATAGTTTCATGTAAAACCCGTATTTAGAGTGAAGAAATTTTTGTTTTAGTAAAGGAATAATAATACATCTCCTGTGGGCCTTGGCACTTGAAGAATTCACAGATTGATTGGAATGTCGTGGGTCTTCTGGTGCCAAAGTTTACAGTTAAGATTTTCTACAAAAATAGTAAATTCAATGAGAACTGCCGACCCTCTACGTACTGAACATATTTTCACTAAACAAACAAACACAAGAATGACTGTTGTCAGGGTCATACACTATGCATCAACACAAACAATATCATTATTAATTTAAATAATAAAAATTATTTTCTTCGGTTGGAACCAAAAGAGGTAAATGTATTTTTTGAATTATTTAATTACTGATTACTGACACCAGATTACAATTACAATAATCATTTGAATTATTCCTACGTTATTACAAAGTAATGCTTTCTTTGAGTACATTGTGACACAACAATTAGTTCAAAATCAACTACATCTGTGCAAACAGTAGCACATAGTTACAATCATACAGACCATTCATTCCAAAAGTTTTTGGAATGGCCAGTCATTCCAAAACTCAAGGAAGAAGATGTTGGTCGACTAGAGAGTGGTGTACAGGCAGTGATCACATTATTGAGAAATCTATTTGAAATGTAAATATTTTAAACTGAAATGCTGTGCTTTGATAGTTTTAATAAGCAAATAACAAATTAATTGATAAGCAGTTTACAATTACTCTTCTAACACCTCTAGAATAAATAACTTCTAGAATAAAATTACCTTTTTAGACAAAACATACTTTAAACACTCAGAATATGTATCAAAGATCAGTATTAAAACAAAGAATATAAATAATAATAAATAATATCTTACAACTATTTATTTATTTTTTTAAATAAAGATACAAACACTGATATGAATAATTGCTCTTCTGATGGTCTTGAGCAGGTAAGGTACAAATGCTCAAGCAAGTTAAATGGTGAACTGAGCACTTCATTTGAAAACATATTGATCATTCATTGCCAATCGATACCAACATTCTTTACAATGTTTATTTATAGATTAAAATAGAGAATGTTATTTTAATTAATAAATATATTTATATTATTAGTAACAAAATGAAAAAATGTATTGACAATAAATAAAAATTTTTTCATAAGTAGTTTTCAGTGTTTAAATTAATAGTATCCATTGTTACTTTTCTTAGCGTGCACCATTATTCAAATCATTGTTTCCAATTAACTTAAAATTCATTATATACCTGCTTATTTTATTTGTAAAATAAGTTAGTAGTTATTAATTTAGTTTCAGTTTTTTATAGTTTATAATCTATTTCTCAGCTAATGTAGCGTTGCCAAGCAGAAAAAACTTTAAACAGACAAGTTCACAAATTAATTTATAATTTTGTGCAGGAAAAGTGGAAAAGAAATGCATGGGTGCAGTATATCTGTTAACACTAAGGCATCAGGTGTACTGCCATAGCCATAGTCTTTCATCTGTTAAGTTTTTTTTTTTACCTCCGGAATCACCGTTAAGGTATATCATCAGAGGATGAGATGAATGAATTGTAGCGTGTGTG
>JAAAKQ030000373.1:1978-13717 GCA_010016005.3 Zanna intricata | reverse complement strand
TGTGTGTGTGTGTGTGTGTGTAACTAATGTATGAAATATTTACTTAGTGGAATATTGGATTTATTAAAAGAATTATTAAGTACTTAGGAAAGTAATTCATTGGTAAGTGTAGGATTTTCCTAATTAAAAACTGATGCATTTGTGTTATTGCTACTCTCCACCCCAAGTTTTGGTGTATTGATAATTAAATAAAAATGTGTTGAAAAGTTATTTTTGTCATTATTCAGAAAATGCAATCGAAATCTTTATGTCCTTTTTCTAGTCGTGAAACCTGAAACCGTTTCGATACATAAACCATTTTAACCCCTTCCTTTTTACTATTGATAAAACTGTTTCAATATAAATAACTGTTGTAAATTTGCTTCTATAAACTGATATATATATATATATATATATTATGTGTGTGTGTGTGTGTGTGTGTGTGTAGGCTAATTATTCTTTTCTTTTATTGAATTTACCGTAAAATGTGATCTTTTGTTATATTTTAACTGTATTTTTCCCTTGTATAAAAAAAAATACTCTAAATTATGTTATATATTTTTGTTATTACCCATATAATGTAAAAAACAACGAAAGGAAACTTTTCTTTAAATAAAAATCAGTGCAGTTAAGAAATTTTGAAGTGGTTGACTGCACATTTAAAAAGGTATTCTGTAATAGCTTAACTATTAACACTGACAACCATTTAAATGACAGTAAAAATTTGCTGTTCTTGTACAAATTACTATACTTAAAGCTAATAAATTTATTTAATACATTCTTCTGTATATATTATTATAATTCTCTGTTTATCTAAATTTATAACATTACTTTGTTCTTACATTTATTTTTCAGTCTTTTTTTAATATTTCTTTCCTAATTGTAATTAAAGATGACGTTACTGTTTAATTATTTTTGGCTCAAGTGTGTGGAGGGGGTACCCCCCACACATGAATAAACTTAATAGAATAACTACATCTACTATAGCTGGGCAAGTTGACAATTCAAATTGTAATATTCATAGATCTAAAACATCCAATGATGTTTAATAAAATAATGATGTTAAGTAAAAGGAAGAGTCAATACTCTTACTTTTATTTACTTTTTTTTAATTAGTTTAAAAAATTGTATACATTTGTAATGTAAATACATACTTGTGTTTTAATAATCAAATTATAATGAATTATTCCATACTGTAATTGTTGTTGTTTATTATTATTATTATTGTTTAACTAAATGTGTGACATTAAACATTTATTTAAATTTCGTTTCATTTATAATATATCTTTTATTAATATTATATAAATGACTACCTGTATATTTAATTAATTTGTGTTCTACAACTTTTATGCATTGAAAACGTTAACATATGATATATAAATTATTCTTGAATGCATTTTATTTATAGCTTAAATTATGAAATTATTATCTCTTTATTTAAATTAAAAGTAAATAGATTTACAGATACGTTTTGTAACACATTCATTAATTGCCTTCGTAAATTTTACTCGATCACATTAGAAGGAGAGACATGTATTTAGTTTATAACGTTTACTTGTCTCCTATAATTCCTGTACACCTCTCTCGATTCTTATTAATTGATTTGTTTCGGTCATTAACTGTCAGTGTTAGTAAATGAAGAAAATCAGATTGTTTAAAACTCATAAACTTGTAATGGCAAATAAGAGTACTTAAAAAGGAATTTAATATTTTACCGTAGCACTGAAATGCGTTAATTAAAATTATTTAAAAAAAAAAGATATGTAAATCATTTATAGGAAATATGATGAAAATATTAACAAAAAATTAAGTTTAAAAATAAAGCAAAAGAGACTTAGAAACAAGAAAAAAATACTGTTTTGGATTTGGAAAATCGCACTATGCATTTTGCCCATAATCTTCTCTGGTGATTAAGATATGTATATATATATCGAGGATGGAAGCAGCACATTACTGATTTAATATTTTGCGTTGAAAAGTCAATTATCCGTTATAACAGCGATACTAAAGATATATCTGAGAACGCACTCGGGTTTCATTAACAAAACCCTTGTTTATCATAAAAATTTTAGGCTTGAGCTAATTATAAAATTGATCCATATAATGTTCAGTTACAGTTTATATTCTATATCTGAGGTCTTCAGATCTCTGCTATAGTTTTATTTATTTATTATTTAAAAAAAATTATATTTTAAAATTATGCGTCAATGCTAAAGTTAATTTACACTACGTGATGAATTGTGTCAGTTTTCTGTTATATATGGGAAAGTATTATGATGGTCAAAAAATGATGTCCTGGTTTTTTTTATTTTGATGTCCCTTTTGTTTTAAGACTACTAAAATCTAAGTTAAAAATTTCTGCGAACGGCTGAGGAAAAAAATTAATCTGCTATCATGAAATTATTTGTTGAAACATATTTTGTGTACGAGTGTTTAATTGTATTTATAAAAAAATTGATTGAGAGGGTTAAACTACATTTTACTTTTCTATTTTTTCCCAATTGAGTTTTTTTTAATTTTTACAATTCAAAACTTAGAAATTTTGAAGGCTACTGTTGTATATAAGGAGTTATTGTAATATAACTTTCTCACGTGGGTTAAATTTTTTGTGCTAGTTACTTAGTGTAGTGCCGAATGATAAGTTTTTATTTACGTTTTGTATCATACTAAATCGCATGTTACTTCTGGATTAAATTTTGATAATTTTAAAACTGGTTAAAAATCATTGTAGGATTATTTTTAAATTTTATTTTACCTTTGATTAGAAAATAAACGAATAATAAAATAAATAAGGTCTTACGGTAATAATTATTTTCAACGTTACCTCCGGGGAAGATTAAATTGTAATTTCTATGCAAATGCCGAGAAAGTTCAACGACGTTGCCAGGTTTTAAAAAAAAATAGTAATTAGGGCTAACGATATTGTCTTTTGTGTTTTTTTTTTCCAGTATGTACAGACAATAAAATAGAAGTAGGTGTAGACCAACTGTTATCTTCTACGAATGAATCCCTCTTATATACAACTGATCGTTATTTAAATTACCTGAATAAATTGAGTAGGTTTATTCATTGCAGCTCCTGCTATACTAGTATACTTGCTTACTATATGATAAACGACTTAGTGCTATGTTAAATTTCAAAAGTTGTTGTGGTTGTTACACTGGAATGCAGTAGCAAAAATAAAAACAAAAAACACCAATAATAGCCGCATTAACCTCATCATGTACCACCTAATTTTTATACAGAAAACCACCTCCCACCACTCATTTCTTCTTTATCATCTTTTACTACTTCTATTATTTGCAACATAATGCAATTTTGCGGTAAATATTATTTTAAAATTTTGTTCTTTTTGTTTTTTTTATTGAAACAACTCGTAATATTTTATTTTACTTTTATTATTATTTTTTTAATAGACATTAATATTTACTAACTGATCTAGAATACAACTATTGTACTTAAAGTTACAAATAAAACTAATGTTAAATTATATTTCATTTTAAAAAAAAAAAATTAACTAATCAATAAATTTTAGCATTTTAAAATACTGCGATTATTATTTATTTAGAATGTATATTTATTATAATGGTTACTTATAAATGGCAAATATTTGTTGGTGTTTCCTTTATTTGATTTACTTTCTGTTATTTTCTTAAAAATTGTTATTTTAATAAAATTATATTTTATAAAATTTTAATTTCTATCTAATTTATTTAGTCTATTCTTTTTGTTTTGAAAATATTTACGTATCCGTAAATTATTTTTATTATATATTACGGTACTTTAATTAATATCAATTTCGGTTGAAGGTGTAAGCTTTTATATATACTCTTTTATTATTTTTTTATTTTTATATATACTCTCGTGTATATTTATATATATATATATATATTTGTGGTTTTGTATTTTCTCTGTTTATATATAACATAAAATTACAGTTCACGAATATTATTAACATTTTACTTTCATACATTATTGTATAAAGGAAAATTTGTATGATTATATATCCGCATTTTAATTTAATTATGTTATTTTAAACCATTAGAAAATTATACAGTCATAAATTATTTGCCAGATTTCGTTTTCAAAATTTATTTTCTGATTACTATTTTTACTACGTAACTAAGGAATCTATTTATACTATATTTTTTTTCAATAAAAAAAAAAATTGACGTCAAGTTTTTGATGAATTTGAATTTTTTTAAATTTTTTGATGTTTTCAAGTGTCCTTTGAGTTCAAAAAATAAAAATCTTGGTTACGATATACTGTATGTGTGCATATGACAGTGTATATTTATTTGTTAGCCTATATTTAGGTTTATCAAGCAATAATATTACTGAAAGTTTGGGTAATATTACATTTCTTAATATCTACAGAAAAGGCGAAGAAATTTGTTCTTTTTATTCTGTAACCATCCGTAATGTTATCTTAATTTTAATAAATTCTCGATGAATAACTTTCGTTACTTAATATTTTACCTTTTCCAGAGCGTTTGAAAATTTTTTATTTAAAAAATTTTTAATACTATTTTCAACCTAATCCACCGGGATAGTCAACCGGTTAAACTCGTCATCGCAAAATCAGATAATTTTCGAAGTTGAAGGTTCTAAGGTTCGATTCCTTTTATTATTATTATTATTTTTTTTTTTTAACTCCGGAACAACCTGGAACCTCTGGATGAAAGGCCGAGACGCTACCACTCGCGCCACGGATACCAGCGTTCTTTGATAGTTGGGTTTCAATTAACCACACGTCTCAGGAGTGGTCAGCCTGAAACTGTTTAGAACTACATGTTTACCAGTTCATTTATAATTATATTAGCAGCTGCAGGCCTGGCAAGCCGGAAGCAGTAATTGCATTTGCCTATACGCACACACACACACCCAGATCTGACAGCAAACTGGAAAAAACTGGTTGGAAATATATATATATTTAAATATGTTTTATATTATATATCTTGTCTCGGCGTGATGGGTATATATGCATAAATTTAGTGAACGAAGATTTTACATTTTTATTTCAAAGATCTTCAATAAATATTATCGATATAATAGTAAATGATTTTTGTCAAAAACGTGTAAATTAATAATTATTAGATAATTTGCTACATCTTAAGGTTTTTTTTTATTTCATTTTAATTCGTTAATTTTTTAAATAGCGAAAGCAGTGTTGAATTTATGTTACTTTTTACAATTTGTTAGAGTCTATTGGTTTATCAAGTTTATATATATATATATATATTTTATTCTATTTTGTAACGATAAAAGATTATATGAAAATAAGTTACATCGTATGGGTAATATTACATTTTCATTTTTATTACGTGAAGAAGAGTTAGAATTTTTATGTTAAATAAAAATTTTGGTAAAGTTCAGTGACAATGCTGCCAACTTTATTTTTTCTTTTTGAATAAATAATATTTTCACTTACCAGCAATTCTTAATATAAGTATCCGAGCGCTTTCGGAGTCAGTCTTCCATCATCAGGGAATATTTGAAGTTATTAATTTAACATTCATATATATAAATTTTTTTTTATATAATTATAGCTAAATTGAATTAAAATTGAATATTCGATAATAGTCGTAAACATCTTACGGAGATGATATTACATTTTTATTAACGTATAACTTATTTTATTAATTGACAATCGACTATTATGAACCTAACAATTTTAATTCAATCTAGCTATAATTATACATAAAAAATTTATAAATATGAAAATTAAATTAATATATTCAAATACGTATTCCCTGATGATGGAGGATTGATTCCGAAAGCGCTCTGATATTTATATTAAAAATTGTTGGTAAGTGGAAAATATCTATACAAAACATATATATTAGTACCACGGTGTCAAAAATGCTTTGAAAATTAAATTTCTTTCTTTTTAAGCGCAGTAATAAATTATTATAATTTGTGATTTTTTTTTTAATGTAAAAAAATATAAATAAAATTATCTAAAATGTTTTTGTAAATGAAATTTAAAAAAAAATAATTTTACGTTTTTAAAAGATAACATTCTATTTTTAAATTAAACCGAAATGTTACCTATTCATAAAGAATAATCTGATAATAATTCTGAAATATTTTACCTATAATGTAATAAATTAATTTTAAAATATAAGAAATACATTTATAAGTTCTATCAGTAGAATTTTGATTATTTTATTATCTTTTAAATCGTGATAAAGAATACAGATAAACTTAAACGTAGTAATACGTCAAAAAAATATTATAATATAACGTATTATAGTAATTATTTTAAAACACATATTCCACCCATGATATGGGTGGATGTTCGCGGGCTTAAAAGACGCAGAAACAGATTTATTCAACAGATTATAACCGGTTTACGTTAATAGTTTGTCTTGTCATCATTATGATGATCATGAAGCTATCTGTTTTGAATAAATAAAACTACCTACCACAACCTCTAAATAGCAACCATTTAATATTATTAAAACAAGATTTAAGACCATTCTAAAACGGAACATATAACCGTGTCTATATTATTGTCTTGTCTTTTTTCGACTTAAATGATGACATTAAATTGCTTTTAAATTTATTAAATTGTGTATTTTATTTGTTTATTATAGCTTATCATAAATTTTATTTTTAGAAGCCATTTTTCAGCATTGTAGTTACTTATACATAAAAAGGGTTTCTTCTTCGTAAAAATGTGCGTGTCACTTTTCTACAGACACTTGGACATGTCTCTACAGACATACTAGACGTGCGCGCGCGCGTATAATTTATAAATGCGAAAGTTTATGGCGATTTTGTCGTTTAGCGCAGCATCACGCAAGGACCAATCTACGACCCATTTCTTTCAAATTATCAGTATATATTCGTGTTATTCCAAGGAAGGTTTTAAGCCATAGGTCGAGGCCCTACTCCCCTTCAAATGAAATTGTGAAAATTTTTTCTGTTGGACGATGACAAATAAACGTTTCTGGTATAACGTTAATAATAAAGTTTTTGGTTTTCTATATAAAAAAAATTGCATCATCTCCAAAAATAAAACTTTTTTTTTCAACATTTTTGATACAATCTAAATTTTTTTGTTTGCTGCCTGTTTTGTACTTTAAATTTTTACACTTAGTGTCACTCATTTAACGGTAATAAATCGTTTAATATTTATTTTATGAAAATCGGTACAGAGGTACTGGAATAATAAATACGTTAACTAATAAACATATCCCCAGCTGCGTAACTTCTTTCTGGAACAGTCAGAAATGAATTTTTTATTTTGAAATCTGATTTAATTTATAAAGAAATGTGATTGCAGCATGTAATTTACCTTTATGTTTAAATTTCAGCATATTATTTTATGTCCATTCAGTTCTTTAAATATTAGATTAATAAGTTTAATAAAAAAAAATTATGATTGTAATAAATTAATTAAACGTTAGTTATGATATTTGTCTTTTAAGTGTGAAGTGTGTAATGTAGAATATCTGGTTTAAAATGAAAAAAAAAAAAAAATCTTGTTAAACTTGTCTTGTATATTGAGATTGTCTGCTACGATAACGGATGTGATACCGTTGAAAACTTTAAAGATGGTTTGTAGATGAACTTGTCAGCCAACCCGGGAGGAAGGACGCGTCCATCCTGTCTTGTTCTGGCAGACCGCTTACTAGTACTGCTACTACTACTTCTACTAGTATTATTATTTAAAGAGAGAATAGGTAAAGGGGGATGGGTAAATGGTAAAGTGAGTAAAGAGTTCACATACAAAGATATGGAATGCGGATACCGAACACGGTATATGATTCTCAGATTTATTTTATATTACGTATTTAATATGACGAAAAGATATTTTGATTTTTTTTTTTATTATATATTTTTTTTATAGGTCTTTAAATATTAAAAAGTTACGTAAAAATATTTTCTGGGGATTGTAATTAGATAGTTTCTCCTTTAATTTCGGTGTAAATTGTTGACTGAATATTTAAAAATGCTCTCTTTTAATTTTTTCTACACGATACTTCTGAGAATTTTGTACGCGTGAAGTCTATGTAAATAGTAGTCGGGGGGATGGCGATATAATTCAAAAGTGATGTACAAATTTTGATGAAATTAATTGATTCGTGTTAATAACTCTAATTACATTGGATTTATGAATATGATTAGGATTTGGAATATGATTATAAAAACGAGTTTTGAGCTTATTTCTTTGTTAACCAAAAAAGATATGTTACAAATTATTGTCCGTTTCAATTTATTGATAAGAAATTGTAATAGCATTCTTTACGTAAAATAGTAACAACTACGGAAGAACAGTTTTCAACTGTTATTAGAACTTGACTAGTTAACAATCTTTATAAGAGAGTTATTCATTCCAATTCATTACGAATCATTTAAAACAGAATTTCTACTAAATGTTTAGTATTTAAATCTACTTGCATATTTTTATTATTTTTCTATTTTAGGGAAGTATAATTTTCAAACATTATCAGAGGCTGTAATAAGACCCTCATACATATAAACTATACCAGAGGTTCCCAATCTTTTTCGGTTTGAGGCTTCCTAAATAATCTGATTTTTTCCGCGGCGCCCTTAATACATCAGATTTTTTTCTAAATTTTTTACTTTCTTGAAAAATTGGAAAACTTTCTTTTTTAAAAGCGATTACCTATTTAACAGCGAAAAATTAAAAACAGATACTTACTATTTTCCTTGCGATAATGTAAAATATCTAATTTCAACTGTTTCGGTAATTTTCATATTGAGACTGGGCAACCACCATGTGGTTAGGTTAGTTGAAAAATAACTAAAACACGAATTTTAAATTCACAAACAATTTATTGAACGTCCATTGATGATTAACGTTATTAAAATTATTATTAATGGGATGTATGGGCTTGATGTTCACTACACAACTTCTCAAATCTCGGAATAAAATTGGATATGACGACCGTCATTTTTTGTTCAACGTTAATTTTCGAGCGATATTTACTTTTTATTACCGCGACCACCGAAAACCCAGCCTCGCACAAATAGGATGTTGCAAATGGAATTAATATTCGTAGAGCTTACCACTAAGCAGTGGATATTCTTCTTTTACTGATATCCAAAAATCAGAAAGGTCCATGCTACCAAATTTCAATCAGCATACACGATTGTTGGCGCAAAAATTCGAGAATTGAAAATTCCAAGAAAATTGCCGAATTGTTTAATTGAATATTTCTCGGCGCCCTTATGACGGCACAGCGACGCTCCTGGGAGCCGCGGCGCACACTTTGGGAATCGCTGAACTATAAAATTTCTAAAAAATATATATATTTTTTTTTTAAGTTAAACCTGAAACATTTTATTATATTTTTTTTTAATGAGATGTTAGATGTTATTAATATAATTCTCAGTATTTAATCAAAGAAGTGTTGGATTAATCTTATAATGTTTTTTTTCAAATAGCTTAAATATTACCATTCCATGAATTTTTAACAAGGTTTTGTGAAACACAACTTTCATGTTTTAAAGTTATAAAATACAAAAGTAAATGAAGTCAGAGTAACAAATATTTCTGATTTAATTGCTAGCCGGGAAGTTATTGATAAATGCCGGGAAATTTTTATATTTTTTTTAATATTAATAATAAAATATAGAATTATTATTTAAATTATAATTTTAATAAATACAAATAAAAATTACACCGTTTATAATTTGTATTAATAAATATATTATTAACTTCTCTATCAGAAATACTTATTAAATGCAGAAATAATGTAATTTGTTTTATTATAAGCAATATATATTCTGAATTTTGTTCTGCTTTTTAAATTAGTCTATTTCTAACCGACGTTAAAAAACATAATGACTTGTCGATGATTATCGAAGCGGGGTTTTTACTTTTCTTTTAATGTGTGGCTATGATCGAACATAATTTGTAACGATGTTAAGGTCTTTAGCAGCGTTATGAACTATATTAGATTACTTTACATTAGGTGTGGTGTGCTTTAATTATAGGTGGTCACGTTTTAAAATTCTTTTTCCCGATGTTAATAGTCGATATTGTTCGCGTAATTATTATTTCTTATAATGTAGTACCGGTAGCTAATAAAATGTATTTTCATTCTTATTAAACTGGTCCACCTTGATGTAACATTTAACTTTGTATATCGGTTTTAAAATATTTTTAGAGGATGTTGAAAAGGATATTTGTGTGAGTATGTGTATGGTTTGTTTTTTTTTTTTTTTTTTTTTTTTTATAAATGTTTTACATTTTATTAGTTCTTTAAACAAATTTCTGTTGACACTTGTTTTATTGTAACGTTTTATCTTGACATCAAAATACGTAGTATGACAAACAAGAATTCATGTTATGTTGAAATTGATTCAATTAATATTCCTATTTTATTACTGTTATTTTAAAAGTATCCTTATTTATATGTTGTATAAAATTTGAAATACGTAGTAATGTATATTAAAATATTTGTTTTTTTATTTTAATTTTGGTTGAAGCCGGCTTGTTCCGATTGCTGCATGCCTATCACGTCTCATAAATTTGATTAATTACTCGTATTAATGTAACCAAAAATTATTATTACACATTGATTATAAACCATTGATTTTACATTGATTTCATTTATGTTTATTAAGTTATATCTTATGCGATAGAAAAATTAATCCTTTTAACAAAACGACTATTATTTCATTTAAATTCACCTAAAAAGATATAAATACGTCAAATGTAATACGAAAGGTACTTTTGATGAAGATACCATTGGCATACATATATTTTGTACTGCATTTTGTAAAATTGAATTGAGTTTATGAAATTAAATTTTCTCCTCTAAAGAGCGAGTGGTGCACTCTAGAAACATTTTTAAGCTTCCCCCCCCCAAAAAAAAACTTTTAAATAACAATGCAAATATTAAATAAATAGCCGAAAATAAAAATAGCCTCGAAAATTTTGAGGTTAGCGTATTAAAAATGCATTACATGAATTAAATTATTCAGTAATAATTAAAATATATGGCATTTCTTTGCGTTCAGATTGTTCTATGACCAGTGAATAAAACCTGCCCCCCGTAATAGAATATTGTGAAATCTCTTTATTGGAAAAAATTAAACCTTTTAATAAAGTCATAAAAATTTGATGTACTCTACCACATTTAAGTTAATTCCAAGATAAAAATTATTAAATTGATTAAATTAAAATTATTTAATTATTTAAAATTATATTAATATAAAATTATAAATATAAAATAATATAATAATATAAAATTATTTAATTAATTAATTAAATAAATTATTAAGTTAAAAAAATTGACGTGTTTCAGGTTTTTAAAAACGAAGAGAATAAAACTAAAATATAATAATTAAGTTTCCTATTTGGAAAATAAATCTAATAGAAAATCTTAAGATGTTTACGTTTTCTTGAAAGGAATAAATTCATTTAATATGTTTCCTCTGGACTATTTATGTGATGCTTTTAGGCTTATTTGTGTGTATTTTTACTTCCTTGTACGAAGTAAAGTAAGTATTGTGATAGCGAAAAATTTCGGTTTTTAGATTTCAACGGAAATATCCATTTTGATCATCCCTGAATACATTTTGACTAGTTTTGGCGTGACGTCTCTTCGTACTTATGTATGTATCTCTCATAATTCAAAAACGATTAGCCACAGGACGTTGAAATTTTGAATTTAGGATTTTTGTAACATCTAAATCATCATTTAGTTGCGCATCTTTCCTTTTGATTACAACCGACTGAAGATCAAAAGTGAATGTCAATCCAAAACAAATTTTGAT
>JAAAKQ030000362.1:8452-19025 GCA_010016005.3 Zanna intricata | reverse complement strand
ATCTAGTATTCAAATCCATATAAAAATTTTTATCTTTACTAGGACTTGAACGTTGGAACTCTCGACTTCAAAATCAGCTGATTTGCAATGTCGCGTTAACCACTAGACCAACCCGATGGGTTTCTTTGGTGGTTGGGTTTCAATTAACCACACTTCTCAGGAGTGGTTGATCTGAGATTGTATAAGACTACACTTCATTCTCATTCATCCTCTGAAGTAATACCTTATGGTAGTTCTGGAGACTAAACATATAAAGAGAGAGGCTAATCCAGTCCAGCCATTGTTCAAAATTTATTTTACTTTTCTTCATTCTTTTCAAGGTCGAATTTCAAAAAAAAAATCTAGAAATTGGTTTTTAGATATTCACTTGAAGATAACCAAAAATCAAGTTTTATATCTTTATTTGTTACTGATAAATTAAAATAACAAAGTAATAAATTTCAATATTATTCCATTTTAACCCTTTACAACTTGGAATTCCAAAAAAACCTTTCTTAGTATGCACTTACAGGTAAGCAAACAAATTTTCATCAATACAAAGCACATTTGGAAAGTTTCGGTGCAGTATTCTTTAGAAATTTGTGGTGCAATCTTTACTTTTGGCATTAGGTTGGTTGCCAATGGGTCTGTTGGGCGTTGACCAGTAATAAATATAGACATCAATTGTTGAGTTGTGATTGAACTTGCTATTTAGTTTATTGGAATCAGTAGTTGTGATAAACATAATGATGCTTTAGGTAGAGGAACATATATTTCTCGTTGAACAAGTCTTTCGTGAAGGTAACAAATATACTGATTTAGTGAAGCACAAATTTTCTGAAAAGTTTCCAAATACTCCTGTTCCTCATCACACTGCAGTTTGAAATCTTATTAAGAAATTTCGGGCAACAGGCTCAGCTGAAGAAGCTGAACGAAGTGGAAGATCACCTAAATCAATGAACAGAAGCTGCCTGATATTTCGGATGCTATGGCTGAAAGTCAATGCGCAAGTTAACACAGCAGCAAGTTTTTTTTTTAACCTCTGGAACCACCATTAGGTATATCATCAGAGGATGAGATGAATGAATTGTAGTGTGTGTGAAAAATGCCCCAGGATCTCCAGATGAAAGGCTGAGATGCTACCACTTGTGCCACGTAGGCCGGCAGTATGTACAGTTTAAGAAAATTAATGGAGAACATTTTTTTTATGAATTGAGCTCATATACTTGTTTGAGAATCATTAAATTCTTCCTGTTGATGTGTGAGAAGGCTCAATAATTGCAGGCATATGAGGAATTGGCACATGTCGAGCAAGTGTCCCCTCATTTGGGCTAATGAAATGATGGTGATGGTTCTGTAGGATGCAAAAATTGAAAGTCTTATTCTTCTTCACCTTCTTCTTTGATGAAGAAGATGAAGAAATTATTTCTTCAAATTATTATAATCATTAATTATTCACTTCAATGATGATTCCAAAGTATTACAGATTGTTGTATTTACAAGCTATGTAGCATGATGGATTCAAATTTTCTTCTCTTGCAAATGATGTCAATTTATTCCTTAAATTGGGTTTCGTTGCTATCATATCTGATCCTCCTTGCTTTAAAGTTTCCTAAACAATCTAATGACAAAATGTTATGGAAACTTCTGGAGGTGTTTGTATATTTTCAAAGCATTTTGCAAGGTCAGAACATATCTGATTTACAGATTTAACAAAAAAAATGAAAAATTAACTTTTTCAGTGTTGTTGATTTTACAAAACTCAAACTAGTCTGGAGATAATATTTGGTGTCAGAGAGGTCCTTTTAGACTTTCTTTTCACTGCGGTTTCCCACGTCTAGTTGCAAAAAATGACTATTGCATCCTGATCTTAAAATCTTTTCCATGAAGACAAAGGTTTATAAAATTAAATTTATTCTTATATTGACCTTCATAGGCCAGTGTAACATGTACTTGTTTTATTGAATTCTGTCACAATTTCTTGGATTTTTTAGACCGTACACATATCATGTTTCATGTTATCAGATGTGACACAATGACACGAAATCAATCTTTCACCTTCAATATTCTTAAGGTTAATTGTAATATGATGTACAGTGCAAGAGTCAGATGTCCAGTGATATCCTTGAGGTTTGTTCTGGATAGTAAAGGAGTAATTTTCACTGAAGTCCATTGATACTATGGCATTGTTTAATCAGAAGATTTTTTAAATGCCTAGAAATACTTTGATTGAGACTTTGCAATGTAAGAATGTGGGACAAGTTTTCCCAATTAGATAAAAGGTCATCAATAGATTCATCAATTTTTGGAGAACATGTAATTATCCACGTTTTGTGAGTGGAAATTCATTGATTAAATTCAATGGTGTTGTCTTCATTATAATCTTCAAATTTTGTTTGTAAAAGTCTGTTAGTTTTAGTTTGGATGGGCAATTGTTGCAATGGTTTAGCATAAACGCACAGTTTGGTTTTTCACATACTAGAATTTTTGTAAGAGCTTTGTAGTTCTCTTCAAGGTATACTGCAGAAATTAATAAAATTGCATTTGATGGTGCTTGTACATGATGAGTGGGTACCATTGACCTGCTAAACCACACATTTGGGTTAGAGAGAACAGAATTTAGGAAAACCGACTTTAATTTCAGGACACTTTGATTTAAAATTTGAATGAACTTCATGTAGGTTGCCCAAAATCAACCACTTCCCTTCATATCATTTTCCCCCTATGTTTACAACATCTTTCATATCTGGAAAAACTCTAGAAAACCTTTTTCTTTGAGAAGTCTCTGTGCTTGCTACATGGAATAATCAGAAACCTGAAAGATATGTTTCATTTTTTATCTTGACCAGTTAAGTGATACTTTGATAGTTGGTAACTGAATTTGTTTTTTCCTTGTTGCCAAGTGTAGATTGTTCTTTTTGTTATTAACTAGCAAGTCCGTACCAGCAGCCTTTTTTTCAGCTTTGGTTTTCTAAATTAGTTTTATCTACTGGTACTTCAACATCAAGAATCAATCTCATTTTCTTTTTTACATTTTTCTGTAATTTTTCATGTTTCTCTTTAGCATAAGTTTTTTTTTTACAATGCTCATTAAGTGCATGTAATTTCAAGGGGAGCATTCTTTTTCTGTTAATGAGGTATTCAAAGAATCAATAACTTCTTCTTTCAGTAATTCTTTAACTTCTTGATGATCATTGTGCTCTAAGATTTTACTTTAAATCCCTTTGAAATAGAGCCTTTGTTTGCTGAACAGTGATTACTCTTACTGTTTTCATAATAAGTTTCTTCTATCTTATGCAGCAGTTTTTTTTAAATTTTTTTTGGTATAAAGTCATTATACATGTTCAAAATTAAATATTTGCGATTCAGACAAATTGTGCCAACATCGTCTTCTTTTTCAGTTCTTAATTTAATTAAATTAATTTCTTCCTCAGATAAATGACTTAAATTTTCTGTAGCTTAGTTTTTGACATAACTTGTTTGTTGACATTCAGTTAATGTTAATTCCTCTGTGCTCTCACTTATCTAAGAATAGAGCAGCATAGAAGAATTGTTAAGTAATATAAACAAAAACATAAAATATCTTCTGTCACAAATAGTTAACCTCACTGAAATTGATAACAAACCCCAATGAGTTCACCAAAATGCATAACTAAGTATTTCTTAAAAATTAGTGTTAAAATGTATTTAAGTAAAAGTTAGCAGTACTTATATTTTTAAAAATGAAAAAAATATATAAAAAATAACAACAAACATACACTTATAAGTAGAACTCACTGCAATTTCATCAAGAAGCCCCAGAAACAGACTGACCAAATGAGCAAACATAGCTTGCTTCTGTAAAACTATGTTCAGATCTTAAATATTGCTAATTGTTTAGACTTTGACAATATTTGTTAGCTATTTCTTGTTCAGTAATATCAAATTATACATAATCTTGAGATTCAAAAGTCTCAAGGAAATGTATTTGGGATTTTTTTTAATTTCAATTGATTACTTGAGAAGGTTTTCTTATTAATCTAACAGATTTGTTTCATTCAATATAGGATCTGTTTAATAATCGCTTAAAATTTTAGTTTTATTAAGAAATAAAATACTGAAGACCCTTTTGAATTCCTATGAGATAGTAATTTGCTCAATAAAAGATTTTAAAAAACTTAACTTTAGCAGAAAAAGTAAAGAAAGAATAGACATCCTATCAGTTTTATTTCTCCATATGATAGCCCATGTATTAACGATTATTTTGAAAGAAAAGTTTTTGTGATTATCACTTATCCTTTCTGTGATTTTTAATTAATTGTTAAACCATATTTTTTATGAAAAAACTACAGAGATGCAACTAAAAAATTGTTGTAGTCTCAGTTGTTATACTTAGAGGTATTGTATATGTTTTTTCTAGAATCCTTATTCATCCTTATCCGTCCGTGCGCGCGCGCACGGACGGACGGACGGAGGGAGGGAGGGAGAGGGAGAGGGAAAGACAGACCACTCAAAATCACACACACATGCCCAACATTACACACACGAAAAAGACTTACTATTACAGCAACTGTCATCTTAGAAAACAGAGAGCACACTATTGGCATTGGGAACGAAGTGCCCACAACTTCATCGCAACTAGGCGACCTCCACATAATTGGGAGACCCTGTGCAGGCCTATCCGACCCAGCACCTTCTGGCATCTCCATCTTGCGCGGTATTCCTCAGCTGCATGTAGCCTTCCCATAACTTTCTTAGCAAAGTCCTCAATAGCTTTCCAGTCTTCTACGTTTTTCATCAGTATCTGCTGAAATTCATCCAGTCTTTCCAGTCAGAAAGCAGATGTGCTCTGGCGTCTCCACCACACACTCAGAACACAAGTCTGAAGAGTCCAGTTTGAAGAGCCACCATGGCCCGCCAGGAATTGAGTAAGGCAATATCCCAGCGAGCCATGCAACCTCTTACACCAACTCCTCAAATCCCTATTATTTGGTGAGTTTTGACCTTTCATGCGTGGTCCCATCTCTCCTGCCAAAATTGCCATCAACTCATATTTAATATTATGTTACATGTTTCCTATCATTAGGTGATATGTCTTTCTGCTCACTTAACCTCTTTCTGAGTATCAGTACCAAATCAACGGCATATGTCCTCTCAGCACTTCCACCGCCTCTAAGGAAACTATCCAATAAGCTGAAGTTAGACAAAGACAGTACCTTCTGTGAAAGGACTCCAATTTTCCTCTATACTTGCCATATTCAGCCACTCCTGTCCACAGCTCAGCTCTGTACATTAGTGCAGAATATGTCACTCCCACTATTAACCTCCTGCGTTGCTGGAGTAATCCACTCCTGTTTGGAAGGAGGCTAGTAGTCAACTGTGTCACCCTTTCCGCCTTCTCTCTTGCCTCGATGGCATGGACTCTAAATCTAAGTCTGGAGTCAATCCAAATCCCAAGGTACTTAATTTCCAGCCTCTTAACTCTCTTCTTACCCTCCAACTTGAAAGTCTGTGTAGGTTTTCTTTTCGCAGAGGTAATAACCACTGCCTCAGTTTTTTCTGGTACAAGCTCCAGCCCGACACCAACATCACTTCCCAGCCTCTTGGCTAAGATCAAATTGTAATATTCCCTTGGTTACTGCGTATATATATTTTCTTCTAAGGTACCATTCAAGAAAGCTGTTTTCACGCCAAAGTGTTTAATAGTCCAATTACACTAAACAAATTCCAACACCAAAAAACTCGCATGGTTTCTTATCCGGCAACTGGACTGACGATATATTAAATCATATCCTTTTCTTTAATTGACACTCCTAACCACTAAACAGGCTTTATATTGAATAATTTCATCTTTGGAATTCATTTTTATGGAAAAAATCCATCCATTATCAATAAGTGCACATTGAGATGGTAATTCACTAATTCCCACGTCTTATCTTGTATAATGAAATCATCTTCCATTGCAGCTTTCCAATATTTAACAGCCTTTTATTTCATAGCTTCATCATAATCCATAGGTACTTCTTTTATTAACATAATTTTGGGGTTTGTTGAAAAGTTCATCTTAAAGGCGCTCTGATTCTTGAATTTCTTGTCTATTCCTTAGATTCAATTCAATTCAGTCTTTGTTTTCAGATTCTCCTCCTTTCTGTTCGTATTTGTTTTATTTCTTTTATAATTGTGTATTTCTTTTATAATCAATCCATCTTGTGCCTGAATTCTATGAAATTCTTTAAAAAATAATTTATTGAAATTAAAAAATGTTTCTTTCACTGATCCTTTTTATGTAACTCTCAAACTGGAATAATCATTCTTAAAGCCAAGAAGAACAACATAAGGATAACCATTCAAATCATTACATTGGGGTACTGATATCATTAAAAATCAGTTCTCCTGGTTTAGTACATTTTTTACTCAAAAATGGAGTCTAAGATTACCAACCATTCATCCTTCACAAAATTCATCATCCATTTATACTGGTATTCCATGATTCTTCCAAAAGATTTGCGCATGTTTATTGTGATGACCAAAATTTTTCATGCCAACTTTGCAGTGAATCTCTAGCATCAGAAATAATAAAAATTTTTCTTCACGAGTTGCTGTTACTACCAGCCAATAAAGTTCATTATCATAATTAGAAATAGCTATAGCAATGTGCACTTTATTTCTATGGAAAATCCATGATTTTCCATATATTCTCAACAATTACAAAATACCTCATTCTTGGCTTAATAAATAAAAAGAAAGTAATGAAACTGTTTCACCTGCATTTTTAAATGAGCCAAAAGTACTGCTATACACAGCATGAAAGACCACCTAAAAATTTTAAATAATACTCAGCTCTATAAATGATACTTTCACTTTGTTTAGAATCTTGACTTGCTAAATAATGGAACAATCTGTTTTTTGTTGTAGCTATTAGCTACTGTTAAACTCCAGTAGTATAAGGTAATCATTTTAAAAGTACAGCAATATTTAAAATTATTATTTTAACTCATATTTATTAACTCATCACAATTTATTTAATGAGAAATGAGATGGAAGAAACAATAGATGGAAATATGCAGGACTCTTATCAGGAATCAGTCCTGAAGAGCTAATCTAGAAAGCAGCATGCTAAACATTATAAAATTGTTTAGTCACATGATTAACTATATTTTAAGCTGTAAGCAAGACTGTAAAAAGTAATTATAACTTATTTTGAGAATTACATCTTGAAAATTTTATTTTGGAAAAAGGATAATATGAGTTAATTGATGGAAAATAAAAACAATAATATTGGATGAATGAAGTTAGGGAAGCGTGTTAGGGTAAAAGTGTAATGATTAACATTTATGTTTACTTTTTTATTTGAAGTTTTGTAATTATTGTTTTAAAATTATTTTCTTGTGTTTATGTTTCAGGCAGAAAAACCATCAGGTGTTCGTTTCAGAGCAAAATATAAGCATGCAAATGTTTTACCTAAACATTATGGAGATAGTAAGCATGGCTTCAGGCCAATGTTACCCGTTCCATCAATCTGTTATTTTGTTGTTTTGTTTTCTTTAGTGTTAATATTTGCAATTATTGTTGAAGTGGAAAAACATTTACCTACACCTTTACTGTTAGAAGATGAAGTAACAAATCCTGGACGATTTATCGCACAAAGAGCTAAGAATCATGTACTTAATTTAACGAGCTTAGGACCGAGGCCTACCGGTAGTTTTGAAAATGAAGTTTTAGCTGTTAATTTTTTATCTAAAGAAATAAATTCAATTATTTCAAAAGCTGATAAAAATTATAGGATATCAGTTGACATTCAAAAAACTAGTGGTGCTTTTCCACTGAGCTTTTTGGATGGGATGACAAATGTTTATAAAAATGTACAGAATGTTATTGTGAAGATTGGACCACTTGAGGAAACCCATCATAGTTTATTATTAAATTGCCATTTTGATACTGTTACCGATAGCCCAGGTATGTTTCTGATTTCTTTTATTTATTTTACTTAGTTCATTTACTCGTCTATTATTTCTGCTAATAATTTAAGGTATACATAAATTTGAATTCATTTGGAAATAGTGAAAATTTATTGCTACATTCATATCCTTGTAGGTATTATAAACAATGAACAAAGAATTTAATTCTTGACTTTCTTTCAATGACTCTGTAGTCAGTGAGTGTAACTTCATGTAAAGCTAATTGAAGGCAGTGTGGCAAACAGAATGGTTTGGCCTTTAATTAAAACTAATTAAAAAGAAGTGTAATACATTGTTGGTATTATTACTGTGGAGATTACCGATGCAAGATTGTTTTCTTCAAGAAAAATCCTTAACATTGTTTGACACATCAGATTATGCATGAACTTCTCAAATGGTTTAGTTATACTTCGTAATATCCGCTATATACTTGTGCTGTAGTTTGTCGTACCTCCTTTTTGTATGTTTAGGAGTGAGTTAAAGCATGTGTGATTATTTTTTTTGCACATACTATTAGTTTTTATAATTTTGAATTACTGTGATTTCCAGGTGATGTATTGTGAAGAATGTATGTTATAAATTAATGTTACAAAACATTGTGTGTGATTATATAGTATAACTGTGCAATATAACTATGTACAAAATAGAATTTTAGAATAACAGATTGGGATTGGTTGAGCAACATTTTCCCCAATTACTTGATCCTTTGGTAGGAAGCCAATAACAGAGCTTGTTTGTTGTGGCCTCTAAAGTCACCTGATCTGACCACATGGGATTTTTTCATTTGGGATTTTATAAAATATCTTGTGTATGTGCCTACTCTTCTACTGATCTTCCTGAATTGAGGCTGTACAATTGAAATAGCTGTTACTTACATTATTTTGGACATGTTGGTTAAAATATAGGACGAACTCTCCTGTTGGTGCATGTGTACCGCATGATAAAAGGTACTCGCATTGAATAATTGCATGGGAAACACTGCAACAATTACTCTCTCACTTTATTTGTGATTCATTGCTGTAAGTCAAAGTTAAGAGAATAGCTTTGAAACCCCGAATTCTTTTTTCCCTGAATCTGTAATCTTTTAGGGTTTTTTGTATTCTGAAATTTTTTTACATTTGTGATTATGAAATCAAAGAAATTTATGCATTTATGCACTCTAATTATTTATTCCGTTTATCAAATCTAAGATGTTTTTAATCCTCATATTTGAAATTTATATTTTATTATGGAGTTTAGGGATAAAACTGATACTCCCTCATCTTTGTTGTTGATGCAGCATTTATTTAGAAAACAAATCAGATTTGGATGGCTCTAAATCTGTCACCTCTTGATTGAGTCCCAAATAAACAAGTGGCAAACCCAGCATCTTTTATTGCTAAAAGATGCTTCCATGACACTACAGTTTGAGCCTGTGAAAATTAGTTGATACAATTCCTGTGCAGAAAAAATTAAAAGTCAAAGAAGTGGGAGTTGAGGGCATGGACTAAAACCAACAGAAGGACATGTTTGATCGGGGCAACTCAGGATAGTTTTTTGGTTTTGTTGAGAAAAGAAGATAATTTATGTTATTGTGTTTAATTTGTGTGAACATCTCTTGCTGGTTAGAAGATATGAGTGTTTTAATGTTATAATGTGTGTATGAATATTGGAATTGTGTTTTCTGTGAGAGTTTTTTTTTATGAAAAAAATCAATCATTTTACTTTTATTAGCAAAATTTATTTATTTTTAAAAAATTTTATTTAATAGTTTCTTAAAATAAATATATTATGCTTTAAAAATGTATATAAT
This sequence comes from Zanna intricata, assembly GCA_010016005.3. Lineage (NCBI taxonomy): Eukaryota > Metazoa > Arthropoda > Insecta > Hemiptera > Fulgoridae > Zanna > Zanna intricata. The sequence continues at coordinate 9,317 of JAAAKQ030000362.1, read as the reverse complement.
TATACATGGTTGTAAAATTATTCATAATTAAAAAAAAAATTACAAAATTAATTTTATTTCTTATTGCTATTTATTAGTAGTTAGTTGATTAAATTTGTATAAATTAGTTATTCTTTAAATTAAAATATGATGCATTTCATTTATTTGCTACTTGTTATTTGTTAAGAAATAAACTGGTTTTCCCAGTTATTATTTTATATATGTGGTGTTGTTAACTTTTTTTATTACTTTGCTGATAACAATCTTAATACTTTTATGTAATTGTTTATTAATTAATATTTTTTTTCTTGTTAAGCGAGTTGTATGTGCTTTGATGAATAGGAATTAAAATTTACAATTAGGCTAATTGTAATTAAAAAAATAAACTCGTATTAAAATATGCCATCTAGATTAAAATTGTTGACCTGTAGGGTTTTAAAATTTATCAGTATTGAAATAAAATTTGTAATTTTCTTTAGAATTGTTATCCAATTTAGATACATTAGAAGATATGTAGATATTTATCATAGGTATGATATTATGATATTTATCCTTGATTTTGTAATTTCATTACCATTGTTTTACTTTTTATGTGAAAAAAATCAGCTGATATATATATATATATATGTTTGTGATTTAGTATTTTTAATTTTGTTTTTCTAAACATTAACTCATTTTTATTAACTAACTGGTTACTTAGAGAACTAAAGCTTGTTTAAAAATCAGTACAGCAATCTCTTGGAAATAGAGTATTGTATAACTTTTTACACATAATTTGTGTTTAAATATGCCCTGCCATTTCTAATTTAATTATTTTTTATGCAGTAGTATTGATTGTTATTTTCAGAAAAAATATGAATTAATTACATTACTGGGAGTTTTATTT
>JAAAKQ030000351.1:5543-16040 GCA_010016005.3 Zanna intricata | reverse complement strand
TATATATATATATATATACTTTTGAACTGATGGTTTTGGAGTCAGGGGATGTAAAACACGAAGATATGTCAAACTTTTCTGGAAGTCAAATCATGGTATAATAGGTAGCTTTCTTATGAAATCTACCAAAAAATTTTGTAATGAAATATTTCTTTGATAAAAGGATTATTTAAAAAATAAAAAAATACAAGTTACTTTAAAAAAAAATTAGATTTTGTATAAGATATTACAAAAAATTAAATTACTATTAAAGAAATAAATTTAACGGATAAAATATATTAATGAATAAAATCCTGCATCATTTAAATGATTTCGTTGAGCCTGTGTTTCACATACAAAAAAAAAATAAGCTTATCCTCACACAATTGCGGTAACGCGAACAATGAAAGTTGTTGATTAAACTGTTGATAACACATATATAAAATATTTATAATAACCAATTAATTATTCATGCAAATAAAAAGTTACAAATATTCTACACCTTTTTAGTTGTCACAAAAAAATTTATGATTTTTAAATTTTAATGGATATCCACAGTGAAATAAATGTTTGATTGAACAGGCCTGCAGAGATACACACAAATATCATTTCAATTCCTTCTGTTCAGATATTTCTCTCTTTCCCCTCCAGAGTTGTATTTTTCATTACGTAGTGATTTTCATTCTTCAGTCCAGCACATGGGCTCTCATTTTGTTTTACATTCCCAAGAACCCTATATACCGTATAGTTTATCTTTATAACAGAAATCTATTAGAAAGCAACTGTGATTGGTGCTGATTATATCTTTTTTTTTATACATAATCCCACGGCAACCAGGCGCGCCGTTAAGCATTACTCAGTCGCAGTCTGAGTTTGTCTGCCCACCCTGTCTTAGCCTCTATTTGAGGCTGTCCCATCAAGGTCCTCCCAGCTATTTCGGAACGCACTGACTTCCGCTTCTGGAATGCCGATGCGCCCTTCCACTGAGGAGCTATTCTTCCCGTCCCTAGCCTACAAGTTTCTGGGGTGCATTTCACACCCCCTTCACTTTCTGCGTCCCTCACATACCTCGAGGGTCCCTCGTGTCATCATCGGGGAGTTCCGACCCATCCAATCTTGCGTGTGGATGGACTAGAACACCCTAGAGTAAAGAACTATTTCCCTGGCCCTAAACGTCCCCACGTTTCGACTCACGCACAAATTAAACAAGCACATAAATATTACACAATCTGCTTATATCTTAGGTGGTTTATTTTCCCTGCATACATGAAAAACGAGATAGATAGCATAAAGTAACAGATTAGTGTTTTCCTTTATCCAAAATAAAAACCATTTTAATCTAGTAAATTAGTCGGAAATAACGGTTAATTTTCAGCTAAATCGGATAATTTTTAATGTTTCAGCTACTGTAATTATTGGAAATTATACATTTCTTATGAAATTCTAATTAAAAATTAAAATCTTTTATTCTTTTTTTTAAATACCGCCGGGACAACTGGACCCGCCATTAAGCATAACTCAGTCACCGCAGAGTGTCTTAGCAGCAGATTACCCTGCCCCCTCCCTGTCTTGGGGTCCCTTAAGAACCCCCCCCATCGGGATCTCCCTTGATTCTTCAAGGCACCGACCCTCCGCTTGTGGAGAACCGAAATGCCCCTCCTCAGAGGAGCTATCCATCCCGTCTCCCTAACACCTATCCCTACCAAGAGTCAGATGCGCGTTGTACACAACCGGCCCCTCGCCGCTCTCCTTGCACGGAGAGGGGCTGGGTGTGTGCAACACACACACAGAGAGGGCCCTCATGCGTCCACGGAAGTACTCCGACCTAGGGCAGTCTTGCGTGTGCCCGGACCAAGATATCCTCAGCAATTGGGCTGGCTCCCTGGCCCTACACGTCGCCACAATTCACCCCCTAGTACACTTCTCCTTTTTATTTTTATTATGTTTTTTTTTACACTGTAGAGAATACAAGATTATACAATGATACTTATTCATCAAATAGAACATCAGAAAATATGAAGAACAATGGAAACATACGTCTAAATAAAAACATAATTCAAAGAGAAACAATATACACAGTAGAACAATAAAAATACAATAGTCGCTCCAATGCTGTCTGTAGTTTGCCTGGCTGGCCATTTTGTTCTCCTTTACCGTCACTGGTTATTCTCCTCCCTAAGTCTGCCCTCTTCTTCCTTGGACTTCATGATCGTTGAGACCAGGTTGCTTACCTCGCCCCATTGTCTCCTGCACCGGAGCATGTATTCTATGATGTTTTCTGGGGTGAGCCATGTCAACCCCTTGTACCGCTTGGTGTGCTCACACCGGACACCCTTGTAGATTGTGTGCTCCGTGTGTCATCCTCACTACAGTAATCACCCTCCGGGTACTCTTTTCTTCCAAATCTATGCCGCATAATTTTCATGTCCAGAGAGGAATAGGTCAGGTAATATCCCACCTCCCCAAATCCCCTCCTGGCCCATTCTCGATCCCTGGGTATAAACCTATTCTTCCAGGTTCCTTTATGGGTGGCATTCCACCTGATCTGCCACTCTCTATAGAGTTCTTCCTTAGCGTCTCTACGCGGCATACCCTCATTCATTTTCTTCAGTTGTATGGCCCGTAGTCGGATTGGAGGGATCCCGGCAAAGACTTCCATCGCATCGTAACAAACCGTACGATACGCAGAGGCCACTCTTATTGATGCCTGTCGTTGTAACAAAAACAGTAATCTCTCATGTCTTGCCCTATCGAGTGCCCCCGCCCACACCGGTTCTGTTTAGAGCAGTATCAACGTGGCCACTAAGAGGACAAGCCGCCTCTTCTTAGCCAGGCTTAGTCCTCTGTTCTCCAGCCATCTTCCTACCAAACGCACTGCATCCTCATCTGTCTCTCGTATTTCCTACTCCATTTTCCCGGCGATTAGAAGGGCCAAGTCATCCGCGCATGCGACCGCCTCAGTGTCTCCTGTAAATTGCAACCTGAGGAGGTCATCATACACGATATTCCACTTCACATCTGTGGGCCGAGAACCGAGCCCTGTGATACACCTGCGCACATCTTTAAAACCTCGTCACCTTCTTCGATGTTAACTGTGATCCTCCTCTCGTGGAGATAATCATTTATTATCGTGATGATGTACTCACTCAGTCCTTTTGTTCTTAGCGATTCCATCACTACGCTCCACGGAACGCTGTTGAAGGTCTTCCGTATATCCAGGAGGATCACAAGAGGTATCTTCCTTGTTCTACATGTACCCCTGGCTTTTTCCCGTGCCCAGTCCAGGACGTGCTGTATCGGGTCAATCGTCAACCGTCCTCTAACAAAGCCTCCATTGTTTTCCAATTCCATTCGTATTCTTTCTGAGAGAAGCCGTTCGTACAGTTTACCCAGTGTATTCAGTAAACACAGGGGTCTGTACACTTGCCTTCTTCTTCGGGATTATCTTTTTCTTTGAGAGGAGAACCAATCTTGCCTCCTTTCATTCTGTCGGGAATCTGCTCTCACCTCTGTTCAATGCGTCCAGGACGGTCCATGGGTGCCGTTCCACCAACGTCTTCACCACGGTCTCAGGGATATTGTCCGGTCCTAGACTCTTCTTAACATTGATTCTATAGGTGCCCACCGAATCTCATCTATCGTGAACCGGTGATCGTGCTGGCATTCTGCCACCTTCCACTCCAGCTCACGCATAGGGAACAGCCGACGTATCGTACCGAATCGTAAAAGAGCCACGTACACCCCTTGCTTTTTTAAGTCTACTGTCGTAGTCTTGACCCTTTCCAACCTGCTGGCTTCCTCCTTTCTTTGAACCTCTCCTGAGAGGAAGAGGTGGATCTTTCTGCTCTCCTTCCTGGTACACTGTTCCAGAGTCTTTTTTGTTATATCGCCCAGCTCTCCCGTTGTGGTGGTAACTTCTATCTCCCTTTCCTCTATTGTTGTGATATGCTTCATACCACTTAGTTTATTATCGATAATCTCAGTCTTCCCGCCTTGGACCGTGAGGACATACGTGCCCCCAACGTCATCGAGGTCAGTATCCACCCCTTCCTCTAAGAGTGCACTGGAAGACACCGCTCCCGGGGCAAGTGATCCCTTGTTTAATTTTCGTCTGGCACCAGGTGCTACTTGGCAGACTTGCCCCGCGAACTTACGCTTGTCTCCATCCAAGTCCTGGATGAAAACCTTAGCTTTTGAGTCATTTTCTCTTAGTAGGCTGATTTCTTCTTATACACGTTCTTATACATTTGTGGTGGCCACCGTCGGTCGATTATTACCTGTAGTCCCATCGGATCTCCTCCTTCTAGTGTGGCCTGGATCAGTGACCGTTCAACACCCTCCGTCTGTGTGTCTCTATCTGCGGTGTCTACCCGTCTCTATTTCTCCTGGTATTCTGTTTCTATCTCTTGCGCTCGGTCTAATATGCTTTGAGCTGACTCCTTAATGTTTCGTTTTGTAGTTGGTTGCGCTTTACATAGCCCGACTAGAAATTTGCCTCATCCAGCAATCTGTCTGTTGTCGGTTTGTCTTCCCCAGGGTTGTGCAGCATTTCCTCCCCGGAATCACTATGGTATTGTCTCCTCTTCTTGGTCTTTACTGCCTCCCTCCTTGGTGTTTCTTCCTGAGTAACAGCGGAGAGGCTTGTCTCCGGGGAGGGCCGCGGTGACCTTTTAGTTTTCCGGCTAGGCCGAAATGCAGCCTCATCATCCATGTCATATACGTCCGCTGCACTCGCCATCATCAGTTGTATATTATTCACCTCCTTATAACCTCTGCACGCTTGATATCTTGACCATCTGAAAAAAAGTGGTATGTATACAAAGTAAAGAAATAAAAATTCAAATTAAATAATAATGGCAGGTACCCCTGGGAGGGTAAGCCGAGAACCCGACGAATTTGGGGCGCGGGGCCCTTGGTATACGGTAGTAGGTGCTAGACCTATAAGAAATCAGTAGGACTTAGAAAATATTTTACTTTTTTAAATATTTTATTTTTAGGGAAGTCCTATCTTCCCAAATCAACTTCTCTCTCTAGCTTCTCTCACTAGAGTTCTCTTCTAATTTCAAGAGAAGCTAGACTGACTTATAACTGATTAATACTTTTAAATGTTTAGTTGTTCAGAAGTTGGCAATAACCTATATTTCCGTCCTGATGCCGCGCAAAAGCACGTGGCCCGTACTATTTTAACAAACATTTTATTCACTTTTATCACTTAAATCTATCACTAATTGTGTTGTGAACCTATAAATTACTTTTAAAACTATAAATTAATTGGTAGCAGTTTACCAGGAATGTCTTTATTTAATAATTACGAAGCCGCAAAATCAGACCACGTGGCCGTAAGGTTAAGCACGCTAACCCGTCTTCTCACTAAATTAATTTAATTCTCTTGTTTTATTCACTGAAACACTAAAAACACCTGTTCTTTTGTTGTATAATTACAAAAACTATATAAATACGCCTAAATAATCACTTAATTACTAAAAATAAGTCCAGCATGTTTGTGTTACCACGTGGGTTAGTACGTATAACTAAGAATGCTTGTTATTTTCGAACTAATGGACCGAATTTCGTGAATTAAGCTTTAAAACACTCGTTATAATTAGCACTTTACACTATAGTAATCACAAATAATACAAAACCTTCTCAAAAAAAGATACAATAGCACGAGCATTATATGGCTCATCCGACATGGCTGACTCCAACAACCTCTCTCAAAAGGAATTTAAATCTAATCAGTTATTAACTAATTAATCAGTTTTATAATAAAAATTATAAATAGAAATAAGAATTCTCAATTTAATTAGAGCAAGGAGTGAATGAGTGTAAATCCTAGATCGACAGGACGACTAATTTACCATTCATGTTTAAGTTTTCTCAATTAGGCTTATACTTTGCAAACTAGTTTAACCTAGTTTGATTATTTGTTATAATCATTTAGACAAAGGATTAGGTTCTAGACCTCTCCCGCCAATCTTAACCTCAGCCTTACAATTTTTTTACTTCCTCTTGGAATGTAGTCTAGTGCACGTTTAGGTAACCTACTGTTTTCTGTTCTCTTCATGACCAGCCAGTTTTCTCTTTGCTTTTTATCTGATAGCCATCACCCGGAGTTTGTCTTTAATTCTGGGCTTTGGACGTTTTTCAAGATTGTATATCTGGCATCTACAGTTGATCTGACCTTACGGAAGCCCGATTGGGGGTCGCAAAGATAGCTTGTTGCTTCTAGCTCTTCATTAAGACTGTTCATTAAAACTAGCACACCCTCAAAACTCTTACACAAGTAAATAAGGAAGCAGATCGGTAAATAATGCTGGTTCACTGCCTTGCCTCACCTCCTTCCTGAGGAGCATAATTTTGATGGATTCCTGGGAACTACTCCCGTATAATTACAAAGTTGATAGTAACAATCACGCACCACTGAACGAGTTTTTCAAGCTCTACCATCTTTCAGTTACGCCGTCCAAACCAGGGCTTTTACTGCACTTGATATTACAACTGGCCATCAACAAATCAGCCCTATAACATTGACTAAGATTAACCCTTTTTATCGAAAATCACCACTTTATTTTGACCTTTATTCTGGTCATAAACTTTATTCGGTCAGGCATGGCTTTTTTCACACACGGTACAATTCGTTCATCTCATCCTCTGAAAATATAACCTAACGGTGGTTCCGGAGGTAAAAAAAAAAAACCACACTTTATTTTATGTACAAATGAAATGTTTTTTATTGTTGTTTTGCTTTATAACAAACATATTTGTTATAAAAATATTTACGTAAACTCATAATGCAAATAATCAGTGGTGTTTACATATAAAACTTATGAAAAAAAAAAGGATTAATTCTCTAAGAAGTTCTTGACTAGCTAATGTTATTCAATATCAAAAAAGAATTTAAATTACATTTTCTATGTTGTAAGTTGATATTTAGAAGATATAATTTAGCTCGGAATAAAGCCCTCTTTAAACCTTTTCAAAGTGAATTTTAGCTATTTGAATAATTCCTTTTAGGAAACTCAGACATTATTTTTAATTGATATTATATAAAAAATATATTTTAAGTTTCAACTTTCTCTTTAAACAAAGTGAAATCATAGTTTTCAATAGTTATAGAAATCATAAAATTAACTAATTCTGTGGATTAGAAAGTTCATCTGTCATTAAATAATTATTTTTTTTTATTCGTATATATTTTATATATATATATATTTTGTAGCCTTTTACTAACAGACATAATTGTAATCATTCCCATCCAATGGAATCATGTCTAAGCCAAGATTTCTTCTTAACTTGTTCAGAAGAAGTTTTCCAAGTTTCTTAGTTACTACCTTTCAAACTATGATGAAAGTTAAATGTTATTCAATGCAGTAGGTTTAATTTTTAACGTGGAACGAGTTCAGAGGACAATTTAACTAGTCTTTATTAGTATGATCTGTAGTTTCGGTATAAATCATACTGTTTAAAAATGAATTGATTTAATAATATTAACCTATAGAATATGTTAAGAATATATTAAGTTATAAAGTTAAACTTTTAGGTAATTCGATGGTCAGTATAAATGAAAGTTATAATCAGAATTAAAGTTTAATTTAAAGTGATTACCTTGTTCGGATTTTGTTTCAAAACTTTTAAATTGAGTCTGACGTTAAAATCCAATATAATGTTTATCAGATTAATCGTATAATTACTTTCAATTCTCATTTGAATCATGAGTAATTCTCAATAAAATCTTAAATATCTTAAAATTGTATGTTCCTAAAATAGGTTATATATCGTACTTAAAAACATTACTTTATAAAATATACTCTATATCTATTTCAATACATTTTTGTGAAAATCTAATATTTATTTTTCTCACTTTATGTTTAATAATAAAGTTTTAGATTTAATTTGTAACAATATATGTACTTATAAGTTACTTATTGTTAATACAATAAATAATTTATAAGTACAGATATTGTTACAATTATGTTACATATTTTAATCTATATATATATACATATATTAATCATAAGTTAATTTTTATCAAGGATAAAAAATATTCTTTTTGTAAAGAAAGAAGTTATTATTTTATTTAATTAGAAAACAGCAAACGGAAAAAGAAGGTATATAACCGGGCATAAAAATCCTTTGTTTTCCCAGTACTTAAAAATAGCTCTTTCTAACTTACTAAAAAAATTTTATTTAAATACTTTCTGGATAGAATACCAAAGAAACTTCTCATAAAAACATTAATAAAGAATCTCTTCACATCTGCAGAAATTATTTTTTCTACTCATCAGCCCTCGAATGATTACTAGCAACTACATAGATTATTAGCGGTAATTTATTTTATTAAGTTTTTTTCAAAATGTAAGGGATCTCCCCCAATTTGTCTTTCGTAGGGGAAGTGTATCGTAGGTTTGTTTAATGAAAAACACTCTCTTATGTCACATGCTTTTTTTTTCCAACTGAAACAGTTTATTTCATTATTATTCGTGCACGTGCGTATGAAATATTCTATGAAAGTATTTCACATTCAACATCTCATTTCTCTGTAGAAACAAATAGCTAGGTTATCCAATTTCTCATCTTTGCTTGGAGTGCAAGTTAATTTTCATTTTTTATGTTTATGATACGAAGTATTGGGGGTATTTAGTGTCTTTTATAAACATATTTTCATTATGTAAGGAAGCTAAAATTATTTTTTATATTACAGAACAATAAAAACGACTAACAGGACTATTTAAAATTAGTATGGCAATATTTAATATTTTGCTTCATCATTTACATTTACATTGTAATGCAATTTGTGTCACTTTCAAACTCATTCGCAATGAGAAGATGTCACTTCCCAGGAATCCGTTTATATAGAGGTTACATCTTACATGTTGACAGCGTACAGTATTTACGTATTCATCTTGATCGTTCTTTAACATGGAAGGTTCACGTTAAGAAAGAAATAAACAATTAATTATCTAATTTACGGAGCTGTACTGATTATTAGGCAAAAAACCAAAACTATCCCATTCTAACAAGATACTTCTGTACAAAGTGATTCTAAAACCAGTTTGAATGTTTGGAATAAGTCGCTGGGTATGGGGAGTAATAGCAGTGTAGAGATTATTCAGCGTTTCTAGAATACACCATACTTCGTAAAGAACAACGAAATTCAGGAGTACTTAGATTTATCGGTTGTTTGAGAGGAAGTCGATCGATTTGTAACTATCTATAAAATAAGACCGTAAACCATCTAGCTGTTAACCTTTTAGACAATTGAAGATGTAAGACAATTGAAGAGGGTTTATGTATTGGACATAGATACCTAACAGTGATTCCCAGGACAAGGCTGTCTTGTTAGGTTGTGCAACATCAAAATATTTCTTTTTATGTTTATACTCATTTATATTATTTATAGTGGTTAACGTTATTACGATTTCATATAATTCATTACTGGCTGGACTTTATCAACGCTTATGCTACATTTGATTTACTGTTAAAATCTAGAATTTGAAATACTGTTGAAATCTATTAAGTCGTTTCAAGGGAAAATCCTTCATAACTTGATTATTGTCATGAAATTTGCGTTGAATTCACTGGGTTTTACATGATGTGAATAAAATTTTACTGTTTCTCATCTACGAAACCGATATAATTATAATTTAAGATAAAACAAACTTCCGTCAAATGACAATTGAAAAAAAAAATTCAAATTTGCTTTTGTTGTTGCTTTTTATGATTTATGAAGTGTAAAAATTTAAAAAGTATTTAATCAGTATTTTTTTGTATAAAATTAGTTTATGAATAGAAGTGAGTATTTAAATTTAATTTAGTTTTTTGTGAGTGACAAGGGACTTTGTCACTCCCTGTCATATTATGTGTTATCTTTCGATAAGATGCAACACATAATATGACAGGGAGAAGGAAGAGATGCAACACATCTATGTTTTAAATCTTAAATTTTAATGATTTACATCCATAATTCATTACAATCCTACTGAGACTTATGAAATAAATATCCATAAACATTTGACAGGTTTTACAAAAAAAAAAATAGATAAACAAAAAAAGATCTATGATTAGTTAACATATTATCCACCTTATTTATACTAATAAAGAATTGAATTAATTATCCTACCTTACGAAAGGGCTCGTGTAAGAGGAGTGTCTGTGTGTGTGTCACAGAGATAGGCACGAAATGCTTCATCAGAAGTACCCCGACCCAGTGCACTCTTGCGTGTGTCCTGGGCCAAGGCATCCTCTGCCTCTCATTCTCTAAACGGTCGCCCCGTTTTTTTTTTTTTTTTTTTTTTTGCGTCGTTATCCCCTCAATTACTTTAATATCTAACCTAACTTCCTCCCAATGACCCTCATGGTAACCTAACCTGTCTTCCACCTTGTAACCCTCAACTTTACGCTGCTGCAGCTAGTTCATTATTAATGTATTTAACATTACATAATTAACGCTTTCTAAACTTATTTTTATTTTTAAGCACTATAAACTAAATCTCTTCTTAAAATTTTTATGAATAATAA
>JAAAKQ030000340.1:0-19025 GCA_010016005.3 Zanna intricata | reverse complement strand
TTTTTTTTTTTTTTTTTTTTTTTTTTTTTTTTTTTTTTTTTTTTTTTTTTTTTTTTTTTTTTTTTTACTTCCGGAACTACCATTAAAGGTATATCTTCAGAGGATGAGATGAATGAATTACCGTTTGTGAAAATGCCACATGCCTGACCGGGATTCGATTCGAACACGGGACCTCCGAATAAAAAACCGAGACGCTGTCATTCGCGCCACGGAGGCCGGCCCGTTATTCTGTTATATCACCTTTATCACCAGCCCCCCCTTCCAACACCATTAAATGCAACCAGTCGCCCAGCTACTTCTAAAAAAAATTGTAGTCGAAAACGAATCAATAGGTATCAAATTAAACTAAATATAACAGTGTTCATCAATTAAAAAAAAAGTATAAACTTTATGATGGCAGTCAAAAAAATAATAATGAATCGATCATGATACAAACATAAACGATCATGAAACAAGCACGAAACAAACATAAAATGAACTTGAAACAATCATAAACGTACATGGCACAAACATAAAAACACTGTAAGTCAATAAGTAGCGAACAAAAAAACGACGTAAACGAACATGGTAAGAATATAAAACGATCATGAAAGGAATATAAACGAACGAAATACAAACATAAACGAATATGAATCAAACCTGAACGAAAGTCGCTATGCGCATCATAGAGGTGTGGGAGATACTCGATATCCAGTTTCAAGTGTATATCCTGTTGGACCATCATTCTTGTGAACATGAAATTCTCCAATACTGAATCTTGTTCTTCGGGCTCATTGTACGAAAAACACAATTTCTTCATTTTAAAAAAGCTCCTCATCGGATATCATTGTGCGAAAGACAAAGACTTAAGCCCCAGCCATATAAGTTGACGGTTGTTGAGTATCAAACGCATCTGGAATGTCATGGTTGTTGGCTTCCGCATGTTTTTTGACGGGAGTCAAAATATATATATATATATTGCGAAATATTTGAATATATATATATATGTATTCAGATATGACTAAAACTGAAGAGCTCTAACAAAGTAAATTGCTGTTAATACTGTACCAATAACATATTTTAATAAAAACTAGATCGCAGGAAAAGTTTCCTACGCATAAATATTTTCTGGTTAATTCAAAATTTATTTCAGCAATTTTTTAAAACCAAAACTTAAAATCTTATAAAAAAACACCCAAATAAAAAGCAATCTTTTTTATTGAAAAACATTTATTTTTTAATAAGAGTAATTCATATTTTTATTCACGTACTTCAAATCTCTATTTAATTGGGATCAATTGAGATAAGACTACAGTAAATTGAAAAATATTTCCACCCAATAACAGTTTGATTATTTACTCTTATTTCATATTAAATCGATCCCTTCAACTACAAGTGTTTACGCGAAGATTATTCTGCAAATAAAGCACATTAACATCTTAAATTTTATTAAAATTTCAAAAACTGACTGTTCATTATTATAAAAACTGAACGTGTGTAATAAAATTGTTTTAGATCGACTCATCGATGTACGAGCTTTATGTTAACATAACGCACTGCTAACATATCATTATACAACATCAGACAAATGTTTCATTAAAAATATTAACATAATTTCTTACATTTCAAGCAATATCGCTCATCATCTCACAATTTTTTTTTTTAAATATACCCAGTTTTATTTTTATTTTCGACCGTTTCAGAAGTAAAACTGTAAAAAGAGAAAAAATAAAAATCAAGTTAAAAGTAAATACGTTCTGTGTTAATATATAGGTAATACAATAAATAAAATAGTAATTCTATAAATTTTTTTTTTTTTATTTTCTACATAATTTCAGATATCAAATAAATAATTCAGTTTTAAAATTTGCGATCGCATAATATAATAAGACAAACAATCATTCTTATTTAGAAATTTTAGACAGCAAAGTAATTAATAAATTTCCCAGGCTCATGGACAGTACTAGGTCAGTTACAACAATAATAATGTAAAATATCCAGCACTCTGAACTCGGTTTCATCAATACGTAAGTCCAAGTTAATCGTTGTATAATTTAGAATAACTTTACTAAATATATACCGCCTAGAACCTTTATTAGATTACAACAATAACTTAAAATACCACTCTTCATCCCTTTAAACTAACTACATGCACTGAAATATTAATAGATTGATTAAGTCTGATTAATAAAACAGACTTACTGATTCTTCATTTCAACAACTGTGCCAAGTATTTTACAGCGATAATAGCAATTAATATAATGAAGGATAAAATAAAATAAAATTATTGTACTCTATAAAGATGGGTACAAGTTAAAAACCAATCAAAGAAAATTGAAGTTTTGTTACAACTCTAAAATGATACGGATTAAATCTCTAATATTTTTACAAATTAATTATAAAATAAAATTTGTAAATAAAACCGAGTAGTTTTATAAAATGGCAGAATAAAACAATTTTATAAAACTACACAGTTTTATAAAAGTTTTGTCGTAATACAAAATATTTGGAAACAAAACTAAATTGAAGGAAAAATTATCACCTTAAAGACAGATAAGGGATAGATTAACCTTTCTCAAAAATTTGATCGGAAATTCACATTTAAAAAATTTGGAAACAATAGTTTATAGTTTACTCTTATTATTATTAATTTTTGCATTATATATAAATTTCCCAACAGAAAATCATGCACTTTTGAACTGAAATACATACGTAATATAGATTGACAGGACGTAAAAATTAAAAGAATTGTAACGTAAACAGATTCAAAACTATAATTAATTCTAAAGTATATTGAAAAAAATAGCGAGTTGATGGCAGGTTTATGAATCAGTTATTTAATAAATATGTAAAAACAAAAAAAATATTTAACAATAAACAAAAGAAATTACCAATTGGATATTATGAAAATTACTGGCGACCTGTTTTATTCAATTTTTCAAGTCAAAAAGTCATCAGAATCATCAAGTTTACCCCTTATATAATGCCTTAAAAATTTCGGAATTTGAGTTCTATCGGATTGCAGAAAAGTAGTACTCCTAACATATCATCATAAAATTACATAGCTAATGAAGTGAGCATCTTTATTGTTATCTGATGACTCATGAAGTTGAATTGAAAACATTCATTGTTGCATTTGTCATGCAACTTTCCGAAAAGCTGATGCTATATATCTTCAGCTATATCATCAATTCGACGGGCAATATTATCATTTGATAGCGTTATGGACTGCAATTGTTCCGCAAAATTATCCCTAAACGTAGTTTCTACAAACTCAATTGCAACTGGAAAAATAAGCTCTTCACCAATGGTGTGAAGCTTTTTACATCTGGCTGTTTTATATGAAACCTTGTAAGAGGCAAGTAAAGAGCAAGTTGCTTTATCCGTTCAGGGATAATTTTTTTTTTTTTTTTAAATGGATGTTTGCTTTTCATATGATTTTAATTCGAAGAATATTCAAGGTTTGTTAACATACTCACTATGAAGCGTTTCTAAATGTCTTTTAAATTTATCAGATTTCATCCTATCTACTGCCAAAATGTTTGAGCAAATGATACACAGGTGCCTTTCTTCTTCATTTATTTCAATACTGGTAAACCCAAAATTTAAGTATTCTTGAGAATATTTTCTGATTTTATTTGGAACCACGCTCATCTGTGCGCATGTTGATATTTCACTGTCGTCTAACCGCTCACTTACGTCCACTTAAAAATTTATCCATGATTCCGTATAAATCTACTGCCGTGTATATTTAATACCGAAAATCGCAGTTAACACCCAAATTACAACAAACACAATGATAGATTTGATAGGGTTAGAAGGATCGGCTTGACTGAGGCTGGCTGGAATCAAACGAGATGCAGCATTTATACATGTTTGCGCACACGATTCAGAATGTTCCAGACGATCCAGAATGTTCGAGACAAATCGGAACTTCTCACAAAACCGCAAGAATGTCCGATATAGTGGACATAAGACAGAGATCAAGAAAGAGGCATCGATTCTGGATTTGTAAATGCAGCAGATCGGTGTTGCCAAATATCAATAAATTTACTTATTCTTTGTATGTAATGTCTGTAATTAACGTCGTGGTGTAGCCTTAGTGTCAAACTATTCAAAGTACATTATTACTGTATACATTGATATTGTATGACAGGAAAGCGCGATGAAAATTCTGATTGGAAATTAGATCGCAAATACTGAAAGGTGAGAAACGCTGTACTATTCGTTTTAGTAGGAAATACCATGAAACATCTTCATTTTACATGAATCACGTATTATTTGCGCAGTTTTTCTGTTCACCATATCCTTATTGCGTCTACTAATATAAAATGTACTAAATATTAGACGATGAAAGAAACCATCTTCCTCATCTATTCTTTTTGTACTTCAACACAGAAACCTTTATGCAAGACCTTATCGACAGCACAGACAGCACATAAACATTGCATTCACTTTAACGGTGATTTTCAACTGTTTGCGGAAAGATTTTATATACGATCGGCTACAAAATTTGTAACTCAAATTTTTCTTGCATAGTTTATATTATATATGAACTACGTTTCTGCACGGTACGGACAATATTAATTTGTTTTTCTGAAACGACAGGTATTCTAATTTCTTTTTTTTACGCAGAAAATCTATGTTTACTAATCTCTTTTTCCAGCCATAGATAGACTTCTCTGATATTCATTTACCGTAATTTGTTCTGAAATGTCGCATATTTGAGTGTAACGGAATTTGTTTCTACTAATTCGCTCTCATAAAAAGTTTACTCCCGAGGAGAAGTTGCCATCTTGCCGCTGGGTATCTGACACAATAATCAATATCGATTAGCATCTCTACAGCAGTTGACCTTTATCTTTATCTGTTTAGCTTCCGGAACTATTCAGAGGATGAATGAGGATGATGTGTATGAATATGAATGAAGTGTAGTCTTTTACAATTTCAGGTCGACCACTCCTGAAAAGTGTGGTTAATTGAAACACAACTACCAAAGAACAGCGGTATCCACGTTCTAGTATTCAGCAGTTTACCTAGTTAAAAACATCATCTAGAAAACCATAATAGTTCATAAACCATCAAATATCTTTATTTTATTTGTAATTATCCTGAGTATATAAAATATTATCTTAATGTTTCTAACTTTAGCAATAATAAAATGCCTGCTAGTTTTAAAGTTAAGATTTTTTTTTGTAAACTGTTTTTGGGGACTGTAATTTTTCCAATTTATTTCAACAAATGATTAGAATAATTACAATATATTTCTTAAAAAAAACAAAAATGCATTAAATGCGTTAAAAAATAGTCGCGATTGTATCAGTTGATCAGATGTTGATCGATCAGTTGATCAGTAGTAGCGACTGTTGCATCACTTGAATTTTGATTTTAAAAAATTTTAAGTTTATAAAAAAGTCTGTCTTCTGGCAAGTATTGAATCTTTGTAAAATAGACAGCCAAACACGTAAAGTTATGTCAATGTTTTACGTAATAGATAAGAAATTTTAATGTTTCTTATATAACCTTACAATAACACTATAATGTAATATTCTTATAATAAAGTTTATATCAATATTTTTGTTCTGACTTAAAATTAAAATAGGAATTTTTTAAAGTTTTAATTTAGCGTTTTTAGATAAAAAACATTTCTTAATTTACATTCATGCATCATCTAATTAATTCCATTTTGCACACACTCAAAATAATGAAAAAGTAAATTCTGATTAGCGAATTATAAATAAGATGTAACGAGTAAAAAAATATATTCAAGGTAATTAGAAAAAAACTACGGCAAATTCAATACGAGTCAAAGAAAGTACAATTCTTCATATTTTTAATTAGTTCATCTTCAAATAAAGGATACACGTTGAATTATACCTAGAGACTCTATGTTTATTCATTAAAATTTCTTTTCGTATCCTATAAACTCAAGATATATTTTATTCATTATTGTTATTTTTAATATCTTATCTGTTGTTTAGACAAATCTTTTATCTATTGACAAATGCCATAAGCTTAAAAATGTAAATAAAATAATGAAATAAAAATAACTCATATATTTGTAATTAATTAGTGTCGGTACAACACATCAAATAATTTATATCCTTTTTACCAGTGTCCCTGTCCTCTCTCTCTCTCTTTTTCTGGTAAGCTTCCGGAACCGCCATAAAGTATTACTTCAGAGGATGAATGGGGATAGTATACATAAATGTAAATGAAATGTAGTCTTGTACAGTCTCAGATCGACTATTCCTAAAATGTTTGGTTAATTGAAACCCAACAACCAAAATAGAGAGTCGTATTCAAAGACTTGTAAGGTACAGACGTGTTTCTCTATGCTCATTTCAATGTTTTTATTTTCTGTGTTTTTTTTTCTGAGTTATAATTAATTATTGTTTTAACTATTAAATATCGTTTTTACTATGTTCTAAGTGTTATTATTTAAGTTAAATACTCCAAAATTAATTGTGGGTAAGGTAGACTTTAATTAATTTTATTGTCCGTTTCGTTCGCTAAATATATCACTTTTGTACTTTGTTATAATATTTTATAAGTTACTGATATTTTCTAATTGTTTCTTTTGAAATATAAATTAAAAACTTAATATTTTATAATTTCTACCTACGGTTGGCAAGGACTATCAGGTGTTTCTCTTTATGTTTATATTTAGTATCGGTTTGTAGAATTTTACAAGTCGTATTTACTAAGTTACTTCATTGAAAAATATTTTATTTTAATATTATCTGTTACGTATAGGGAAATTTTACATGTAAAAATTCCTTCTGGTAGTACTCCACTCTTGATTACTAGATTCTTTTGGACCGTTCCTCACACATATTCTAAGTGAGTTTTACAGCTTGTTGACTATAAAATTGCCATTCCTGGACATAGAAAGGACATAATATCAAATACTCGTGTTGGGCCTAATTCGTTGACTGAAATAGACCCGAGAAGAGCCTCTCCAGGTGATTTAATAAGTAAGCGAAGGGGAATAATTATTCAGCGCCGGTAACAAGGACTGGTAAATTAAAATAGAACTGATATACTGGTAACAAGTATATGAACTCTCGGTCCCCGCCGTTGGCGAGCTCGAAGAAGAAACTTAGAGCTGAAATCAGAACTGCTGATTCAGAGGTGTTAACTGAAGCTCAGACAATCGAGGATGAGGATGTTGAAGTTTTGAACTCCCAGGCTGGAATATCTTCAAAGATGAATGGTCACGAGACGGTGGTAACTCTTCAGTAATTGTTTGTGGCTGTTGTGCGGTTATATGGGATGGGGGATGGTGTTACGGTTATTGTAATATTTAAAATATTTTGTTGCTATTGCTCACGTAATTCCGGACTCACAGTATATTTAACGTTACTGGATGATTTCTTTACGGAGATTGGACGTCACCGTGGGGAAAACCTAATCGTTAATTTTAATGTCAAGTCGGCTGCTTTTGCTGGGAGCTCATTGAACATCAGAAGGTTTCAACTACAAGATTGGGTGGCATATAATTTATCAGACCTGTTGCCTAGGCAATGGAAGGAAAGTCGTCTGGTACTACTGTAGCTGAAACAAGGACGACCTGATGCATGCAGTCCGATCTGTGTAACTAGCTTGATCTGCAAACTTATGGAGAAATTAATTGATCCCCGGTTAAAAATATGTCGATCTGAATGGCGGTCTGTCTGATTTTCAATGTGGGTTTCGTATAGAAAGATCAGCTCCGGAAGCTGTGAATCGGGTACAACTTGTAGAGGCGGCTACAAAAGGCACTCGGCCGAGTTGAAAGGTTCCTTTGGTGGTACTATTAAATATATCTAAGCTTTCAATTCAGTTCATTGAGAAGCAGTATTTGAAGCTCTGAAATCCAAGCAGATTAGTCCTGGGATGAGAAGATTGGTTTTGAGGTACTTGGAGGTCAGGTGTCTGTCTCATTTATGAAACCTCTGACACTCGACTCTGTTTTACACGACGTATGGGGTCCCCCAGGGGTCAGTGATTAGTCCGACCGTATGGAATTTAGTTTTCGACGGGATCTTGGCGTCTACAATTTCCTCCTGGGGTGACGCCAATTGCTTTCGCCGATGACTTGGCATTGGTGATCACCGCAAGACATACAGACGACGTAGTGAGAATGGCCAATGAGATGATTGGTTCTCTGCAACGTTGGCTGAAGGATCGGGGATTAAAGATCTCCTCAGACAAGACCTCTTTTATCTGTCCAGCTGGTTGGCGTCCTTTGCCCCCTCTGCAGGTACAAATCGATGATATACTTACAGCTCAGACGTAAGTTGTGAAGTACCTAGGAATATGGCTCGATCACCGCCGTTAGTTTACTGCCCATGTAGTGGAGACTTCACAAAAAGCGGGGTCTGTAATCACGGTTGAAGTAAATTACTAGGCAATATTGCTGGTTCATGATCTAAAAAAGGAAACTATATGGCCACGTGATCAATTCTGTCTTATTGTATGGTGTCGATGTATGGTCCAAGCCATTGTATTGGGACCGTAACCGGCGCAACATAGAATGTTTACAACGACGAATTGCACTTGGGGAGATTTCAGGATTTCGTCCGTCCCTACAGAGGCTTCTCTCCTCACGGGATTCCTTCCTTCCAACAATTAGTGGCTATAAGGCTTCTGATCTTGCGAGGAATTGACAAACTCAAGTTCTTAAATCACTAGTACAAGGAATGGCAGAACAATGGGAACACGGCAAGGATGGAACAGCTCCATACCGGTCGTTGGACTCATCAGGTAATTAAGCAGGTGAAACCTTGAGTCAGCCGGAGATTTGGTGAAGTCAACTATTGGCTGACCCAATTTCTATCTCGTCAAGGAGCATGGTGTTACCTACTTTCTAGCCTATGGGCGGAAGATCCCCTTTGCAGATGGTGCCGTGAATTAGATACCCCGGAACACGTCGTATTCACCTGCCGGTAATGGTACACGGAATGTCGGCGTTGCGAAGCGGTAACGAGATTACTAACAGTAGACAACTTGGTGTCTTGTATGTTGCGGAACAGGGTGACTTTTCAGATGGTGTCCGGCCTGGTCACGAAATACTTCAACGTAAGTTTATGGCTAATGCGGTAATCAGGTACAGCTCCTTGTGAAGCTGCCGTTCGTTGGTGTTTACATTGATGGACGTTAGTGAGTAAGCATGGGGACAAACCTCACTGCTTGCCATCGATAATTGCTACATCTTTATTACTTTGAAGTTACTAGCAGGTCTTCTATTGGTCTGTAGGCTAGTATTCTTATGTTCATTTGTATATTTCCTTGTCTTGATAATTTTTCCTGTTTATATGTTTTGTACTCTTGTTATATGTATCTATATATTATTCTGGTGTTTTTTATAATTACATATATTATGTCTATTCCCTGTGTACTTATGTTTATGTTATTTATATGTCTTTCAAGTCTTATCTATGATTTATTCCCGCCGGGGTCAACGAGTGTACTTGTATTTATGTCTCATGTATGTATAGCGTTTCTTATGTTTCATATCTATGTTCTTGAATTTGTTGTGCTCTTGTATTTTTGCCCTATGCTCTATGCTCCATGCTTATTATGCTCTATGCTCTTGTATTTAATGTGTCTTGTATTTTTGTTTAAATGTGATTCTGTATTTTATATATTTATTTACTATGTGTCTTGGTTTATACTATTTGTATGTCTTCGATATCTAGTCTATGAGTTCCCACCTGAGTTATCGTGTTCTCTGGACCGGAAGTAACTAATGGTTCTTACCCTGCAACCTTTATTATGGTATGTATTGTAATATAACGTATTTTAACATATCCCCAACCTTTTGGTTGGAAACCCACCCACAAGAACACCGGTATCCACGATTTAATATTTAAATCCGTATAAAAGTAACTGCCTTACCAGAATTTGAACCTTAGAATTCTCGACTTCGAAATCAGCTGATTTGCCATGACGATTTTATCCGCTAAACCAACTCGGTGAATAGTGTCTATTTCCTTGATAACTTATTTTGCACTAAAGGTTCTAAAATTAACCTAATAATATCTGTGTATTATTTGCGAAAAATAAACTGAAATTTATATCCGATTATTTTATTTTATTTTATTAGTAAAAACTAATAATAGTAACGTGTAAATTAAATTGATCTTTTATAAAATATTAATTCGTTATTAATGTAATTAAAATGTACTATTTTTACTGAATTAAAATTTATAATAGAATCTTTGTTAACTGAATTCTCACCGGCGATTTTATTTCCAAATCTTACATCCGTTTCATCATGAGTAGGACAGATTTATTTTATTAATAATTTGCTGCAATTAGATATAACAACGTAATTCTATAAAATTATGTACTGAGCTAATAGGTTGCTTTTTGTTAACTATAATTCACGATTAATTTGTTTAATTATATCAAAATCATTAATCACAAACAAAATATTTGTTTCATAATAATAATAATAATAATAATAAAATACAATAATATAATAATATAAAAAAATACAATAGTTAAATGTACACATTAGAAAAAAATGTGTCAATTTATATATAATACAATTAAATTGTTGTATGTATGGAAATGACAAAAATTTAACAAATAATTCAACTAAATATAACTGAATATTAATAAAATACATTAGGTAAAAATGTAAACAAATATTGAAACAGTCTAGGTGGAACGATAAGATACTGTATTTGTAATTATCACATTTGTTTTACGACAAATTATGTTCTCCAAACGGTCGGTTTGTCAGTTAGATGTGTCAAGCAGTACTTATAGTGCTACTGTAAATTTATTTACTTAGAAGTATCTCAGCAGGTGCCACAATTCTGTTCTACCTATGTAAGATTATCAATAAAACATTTCTATTACAAAAAGGCTATTAAACTATTAAACACCGAAGCTTGTTTTCCATCTGATTATGATCCCACATCGTCATCAAAAATTATTTTCAATTCGTATATGAATCCCATTATCATTTTAGATTCGATTAAGGTAGAACAGAATCGGTAAGATAGAAATTACAAAGCAATTTTTATTCTTAATTATTCCAACAGAGCTTTTAATAACCAGATCGTTTGCTTAATTGTAAAATTTACATTTATTTGCATCGAGGCTGATGAAACTCCCAAAAAAGGTGCTAGCCGTTTATTTCTATAATGTTGAAAAGAAATAGTGAGATCAAAGGAATTAAATGTAATCTGTGTGTAGTTTGCCGAAAAAGTTTATCATCTATTAATATGAAGGTAAACTGCAGTCCATTTCAAACAGTTGGTAGCAGCTGCTTCAACAAAGGCGACTCTAGCAAAACATTACTATTAAATTCGCACTCCCGCTTTACATTTATATTACATACCTTCCAAATAAATTATTTGTTGGTCTCGACTAACTGAATTCCCGCTTTTTGACTATTTAAACTCGCAAAAACGCTACTCATATAGGTACACAAAAAATTTATGAAAGTAATCGATTTCTAACCTCACATTTAAATACCTATTAAAAAAGACCGAACTAGAATCAAAGAAGAAACGATTAAAAACGCACATCGCAAACTGAAATGTAGTCAAAAACTTATAAAAATTGATCTTCAAAGATTTACACATCAAATAAAAAATTTTGTATTTTAATAAAAATTTACCAAAATATAAAAATAAAGTCGAAAAAAGAACGTGAAGTCCTTTTTTCTAGATACATTTGAAATGTTGATATGGAGAAGATAAAAGAAAATTAATGGATAGAAAGTTTTGAGGAAATGAAATAGTAAATGAGAATAGGAGCTAATCAGAACAATGCAGATTAGAAAATACCAGTACTGGAGATACCACAAATGGAGAACGATTAATTATAACAGCTACATTAATACCTGGTTTGCATTAAATATTTTATATGAAATATAGTTATTTGTTTATTTTAATATAATTCTAAAAGTCTCTATAGTACATACATTTACAATGTACATACAATCTACATCTACGTAGTAAATGGGCCGAAATATCTGCACGGACGACCAGGCCGGTCGACTGATTGGCGGGCGGAGAGAAAAGTGTCTTCCAAAAGCATCGTGTTAGCTGTCTGTTAGCACAATTTCGCAGTGTCTCATTCGAATCATATAAACAGTGACTCATTATAATTATTTCCCCGTCATTGTTGTCATCATTATCATCATCATCATCATCATCATCATTATTATTACTGAAGTGAAAACTGTTTTTGGGGGATTGTGTCACACATTTTTGTGACAGACTTTTGCGTGGAGAAAGAAATCGTTGAATCATAATCAAAATTCGTCACGAGACACTAAGCGTATATATTGAAAGGTTTTTTTTGGGACCGCGACCGCGTGCGCTAGTGATCAATAGCGCATCCGCCGGTCACCGAATCAGCTGTTCAGCTGTTAACGTCACTTATAGTTGTGACGTCATTTAGTTATCAACCAACGACGTCGGTCGAATGCTGTTTCCCTATCTACGTACTTCCACCGCACACCCCGCAACGTGCGATATATCAATTCACTGCTGTCTCCGCATCCCTCTCCAATCTAGATTACCACTAATCTATTTTACCCGCCGGTTATTTTTATCAACCTCTTTCACTCTTGCTACACGTGCGCGCGCGCACACACACACACACACACACACACACACAGGTTATGGTCAAGATCACCATCCGATATCCCCCTCCTATCCACACAACTTCTGTGAAATCATTTTTATGCTCTTTTCCATGGTTTGCAAAATATTCCTGGAATATAGATATATTTCAGCAAAATTGTATGACTCTCAGAAACGTGTAACTCCTATAACATTACCTTAGTATAACACTATCACTCGTATAACACTATCTCCGATAGTTAGCCATATGACCTTCAAAAAATACCTAATGTCATATGTATGACCACGTACTTCAATGTAAAAGTTTTTGCTCTTTTTATTGGTAGGTATAAAATAATTCATTCCATTTGAAAAGATCATTTTACCTTGAAATAAGATCGATCTCTATTTCAAGGTCAAATCCAAGGTCACCATAAGGCATCCCTCTCCAACATGATAATTTTTTGTTTAGGTCATTTTTTTTTTTTTGTATTGTGCATAGTTTACGAGAAAATCGTTTGGAGTGATTAAAATGAAACATCCAGTATAAGGTTGTAAAATTCCAGCTTCCTTGGTTGTTGCTTTGAAGTTATACGGTATTAAGAAATATAGAAAATATTTCCATGTAATAAAACTTGCTGTGCTCGTCTTAATAAACTTTTCCTCCGTTATTATTTGGTGAATATAATAAATATCGCATGTAAATAAGTAATCTGTAATTTTATAAAGCAGCTACATAATTATCGGATTAATATCATGAATGAAATATAGCCGTACAAGCACAGAAATATTGCATAATTTATCTAACGGTAGATAGTGAAATACTTAAACATTATAGTATATCAGAAATATGTGAAAAGCAGAGGTAGTCGATGAAGAAGTGGTGGTGGAAATGGTGTAAAATGTAAAATTTGAGCAGGTGGTGTTAAATTGTGTCCTTACACAAGCTTATAAAATATATATAAGCTTATAAAATTGACGTGAAACGGGCCTAAGTGATCTATATGATTCCTTCAACTTGCAACTTTATACAATTGAGGTTTAATCCCTTACCAGATTCCTGTCTAATTAGATTATATTATTAACAAATTTCCTTATTTGATAAATTTTTATTTAAAATTTTTTTTATCATTTTCTCTTTATCCTTAATATCCTTTTTATTTAACTTTTTTAAATTTTGATATGATAAGATTACTTAAAATATAACAAAATATCATTTTATTAAATAAAACATGGAATTGCCCGAAATAAACATTTTTAAGAAGAGATAAGAAAAATGATTACAATAATTTGCGGAAAGTAACATTAACTAGAGACAATCTAATAATAATTTTCACAGTTCTCAATTTTGATTTACTCTTTTTCACCGTCTTGTCCGTTGGTAGTAAAGCAATCCCGAGAATGTCGAACGTGGCAGAATGACTTAATCGCTTTAGTCTATCTATCTTCGAACAGATGTAATACAACAAAGAAATAATTTTATCATTTTCTGAGCTAGTAAAGAAATAAAATGAATTAAAACTTCATATCTTTCTTAATTTAACCACCCGTAACACGAAAAATGCTTCATCCTATTTTTGCGATATTAACATTTTGATCTTAAAGAAAATTCACTTCTCGTTAAGAAGTATAAATATTTTTTTTAAAAGAAATTTACTTCCTCATAGACTCAAAAAATCAATCGTATAGAAAAAAAAATTCTTTCACTGAAATTAAAGTTTTCAAATAGTTATGAAAGTAAAAACATTTCTCAAATATTGTTTTAGAAGGTGCACAAAAAAATAATATGGAGGTTTTAATTCTGTATAAAACGTAACTGGGTATAAACGTAATTCGGTATGAAAAGTATAGATGTTGACTTAAGATTAAAACGAAAAGTAAAAACAACAGTTTTAGCTGCACGTATAGCCGTGATTTCATACGTTCCGCTTGACAGCGTCAGCAGCAAGGTGGCAAATCCTGAACAGAAAGCCTTATGTGTTTTGTAGTTTACTAAATGTAAATCTGGAAGTTACAGTTCAACGCGTGTAGAACGTGTAGTTTTTAAATCGACAATAACATTTGTCGATGGCATAATCAGTTTTGAATGACCGGATGTCTACGTAAGGGAAGACCAAACCGATCTGTAGAAAACATGAACGTGCCAGGAAGTTTTTACTACGTAATTCTAAAATATTTGTTAGGAAGGCCAGCCGCGAACGATTAACTATCAGCCGGCATTGATTGTATGGCAATGCTTTAAAAAAGAGCTAATATATGCATCCATACCGTTTACAGATGTTACAGGCTTTGAAGGCTACTGGCTACGCTATACGCCAATTTCGCAATCGAAAAATGTTGCAGTATGAAGTTGACGAATTAAAGGAAATGTTTATCTTAAAAGGAAAGTTAACACATATAATTTATTTGCAGTCAGAAAATCCCCATGAACTTTTACAATACGAAAGGTATTCCTCAAAATAAAATTTTGCAGGCCTTTCTTTTTCGTTAAACCAAGAAAATAGTAGTCGCTTTTTTGGATATAATGCGAACACAGCTCTATTCTCAATTATAAAATAGAAAAGAAATATATATATTTTTTTTTTGCAAAAGAATCATTTAAAACTTGTCTTAAATCTGTTATTATACGACTGGTAATTTAATTTTTATCTTCGTTTAAATGTTTCTTTAATTTTACTCCTGTTCCAGGAAAAGAATTATTAAATGTCTTCAGGTTTGTGCATTAATCTGAAAAACTTTGCTTGTGATAACCGCAGCCTTATTAATATTATTAACATTATTGAATTAATTAAAGTTTTTAAGGAGTTTTTGTACCCTTAACATTGGTTAGAAATAAATTATTATTATATCTTTTTTTTAACATGATTCCGAATAGAAGTTATTCTACTCTTTTACTTACTACAATGTTTAAATTTTACATTGTTAAGGCAGTTTGCACAGTTTCTTAAATAATTCCTTCCTTTTTCTTATTCTCCAAACAATGGACTAATCCAAGGCTTTTTATTTTTATTATTAATTATAATTTTCTCACTACAATACAGTATATGACTATTTAATTAACTAACGAAACCGGAAGGGTTCATTAACATTTGTAACGTCATAAAATTCCTCTCAATTTTCAGAATGCAATATATATACGCTTACAAAGTTTTCTTATTTTGCAGAGTTAGGTTATACAAGTTACAATAAAAAGTATGCAATGAACGGTAGTAGTCTGAATAAACAAATGTAAAGAAAGTTAGTATCAAAATCAATGAACACAAAGATAGTAATGTTTTTTAAATTACTAACATTAATAAAAACATAATCTATAGACTTTTTTTTATGTAACTTGTTTATATATTTGTTTTCATCCAGACACAGGTTTTTACACCTTTTCTCACGAACGGGCTTTTTCATTTGGGCGGAAAACTTTTGTAAGCGTAGCATTATTTTTTAAATAAAAATAAACAAATGTAAAATAAAAAAAAAACAATAAAACTTGATTCTAAAATTTGCTTTAACAACTGCAAATAATACTTTAAGATTTTTTTTCTATAAATATCTCTTTTCACGCCGGTAAAAAATTAAGTGTCAGTATGTTTTCAGTCATTTTTAATTTAACGCCGACCACTAAATATTTAAATTTGAAAAAGGAATTTAAAAATTTATTTTTAACTTTTTGGAAAATTATTGTTATTATACATTTATTTAATTTAAATATTTACTTAATGTGTCTATAATTAAGTGCGTTTGACGCTGTTCAAATAACAAATTTCGCTTCTAATTTTTTCTCACGCGTACTGTATCTATAATCAATATTCTGATATTAATTTTTTTTTTTTTAATTTTTATACTGATCGTACAAAAAAAAGAATATTGTGGCTTTAAAGCTATTTAATATCTCTTAACTACGGCTTAGATTAATGAATCACAAGTAAGATGAAAGAGCGACCATTACAGTTTTCCTCTACAAGTATTCGATGTGACCACTTTTCATTACGCGGCACACATCCTACCGATAGGATAATTTGTTCCATACTTTAACTGGCATGTTTTTTTTTGACCGGTATTCGAACCCGGGACCTCCGGATGAAAGGCCGAGACGCTACCACTCGCGTCACGGAGGCCGGCTTAACCGGCATGTCTGGAGCAATTGAAACGACATCTGCTTCAATGAAGTGTCTGAAATCAGGAAGGTCAGTCGATAGCACAGTTGGGAAAACGACATTCAACTAATTGTGTACAGTGTTTTTTCGGTGAGAAGGCTTTTGGTAATATATTGTTTTTATTTATATTTATATCCATCATCTCCAGTCCGCGGGCAGTACAACGGAATATAATAATAACCCAAGTAAATATAATAAAACACTCATAGTGATTAGATGTTAAATACAGATAATATTTTACGCGACAGAAATCTTAGAATCAGCTTTTTCGTCATTTAAAATATTTAACAGTAGGCCGGTCTTACTTTATGGAAAGAAAAAATTTCATAGATTGTTCTTGCTGAGGGTGGACCTGTAAAATAAATAAAGTACTTTAGAAGAATTAATCAGACTTGCTTACGATAAACTTTTTATAAAGAAACAAGGAAAAAAATCGAGTAAACTTTGGAAATCTTTTTTGTTATAGTATGTAAATTGTAGCTAAGTATATGTCCTTGTACATATCTGTTTTATTCAATTATGTTTCAAGGACAGGAAACATTTTTCAAGGAGATATTTTCTTTCTTAACACTTTTTAATAAATGGTAATGAAATTAACGACATATTGTTACAAAATAGCGACAGTTTAATTTCACTTGAACTTCAATTTCACAGTTCAATTTTAACTGAATAAATAAGTCACCCCAATACATATTACATAAAGCGTTCTAGAAATAAAATCATTAATAATAAAAAACAGTTATTTTCTTTTTTTTTTTTTATTTTTTCCTCTACACTAACCAAATTTCATTTTCATTGATTAAATTAATGCTATTATCTCATTACAACAGAATATATAGAAATTTTCACTTTTTTAGATTGATACATGAAAACGCTTTCTCTGGCTTTTATCTTTCTACTAGGTAATGAAATATATGCAGAAAAAAAAGTGTATACTATACAGCAATGTGATAAAAAACAAAATTATGTAGTTTATTATATACAAAACGGTTACAATCCCATTATTTAATTAGAGCATATATAAATACTAGTATATAAGCTCTAATTAGTATATATACACGTTATATGTAAATAGATACACGTATATAAATTTATGTGTATATACTTATATTTAATATATTAAATATATAAATTTAAATTAAATATCAACATTTTATATGCATTTCCTTATTCATTCTGAGACATGAACCCCTAAACTAAGACCATGTAAATACTTTTGAGCTTTATTGATTAGGTTAAGTTGTAGCTTTTTTGATTAAGTTATTAATTGTTCGGTTCATGAAAATTAATCCTTTCGGTTCAGAACAATAAGTATAACGAGATTACTAACCAAACAGTTCTGCTGAGTTTACAATTTATACCCAAATTTAATATATTTTTATTCCCACCTCTCTTGATCCTTTGCACAAACAAGACGATCTCAAATTTATAAACATATGCAGTAAATTTCATGTAATCAGATCAGATTTCAAGCTGATCATTACTAAAATCAGATTTATATAATTTTTATTTTTCAAAATTAATGTACAGTAATTAATTTACATAGCTGGCAAAGTACTCTAAAGTTTAATCCTCAGATTAATTAGTAAGTCTTAATACGTTTCGTTTATTGAAAATTACAATTTTAGACATTTTTCACAAAAAATGGTCATAATTATGAACTTAAAAACTGATCTTACATGCTTTTCTAAAACTAGTATATATGAGTTCGATTTGTTTATGAGTGTATATTTTGGATGGATATTTTTTGTACGCGTACTGACGTAATGTAATCGGTAATCCTGCGCGCGAGTGAATTCATTTTTCGTTCATTTTCAAAAATTCTTTTCAATTTTAAATTTTTTAACGTTTTATTACATAAAAAAAAAAACTGACACCTCAAATTACCTTATAACCGTAAATGAATCTGAATCGATCAGAAAACACCATAAATAATAATATATTGTTATTTCTTCATTTTCTAGTTCGATTAGCTTTTCGTTTTACAAAGGACGTAAAATTTCCACATGCAACTGGATTTACCTGTATACATAAACTTAAGATTTTTCAGACAAATATTCTGAACGAGAGCAAAGTATAACTTTGTATCCTTCTCTTTCAAAATGTTAATTTAAATAAACTTGTTAGCTAGAGTAGAATAGAGGAGATGGAAGTGGTCAAATTTTACAAAAAAAAAAAAAAATTAAAAAACTTATTTTATTAGTAGATCATATAAAGAATATTAATTATACAGAGTGTATCAAAACTGTACGGCAATTTCTCGGAAACGGATTCTATATCTAAAAATAAGAAAAAAGTTTCCAATAAACATATGCCTGAAAACGTT
>JAAAKQ030000318.1:0-19026 GCA_010016005.3 Zanna intricata | reverse complement strand
CATCTCATCCCTCTGAAGATATACTTAATTGTGGTTCCGGAGGTTAAACAATAAAAAAAAAAAAAAAAAAAAAAAAAGATGTTTTAGAGGATACAACTGTTGAGCTCCAGGGGACACGGTCTATTCACTTGGATACGGTGAAAAGGCTACACAGACATACTTAATTGTTTCAGATGTGGCCTCTCAGACACCGTATGTGGGTCTTCACCAGATGGAGGAAGATGGTATCAGTTTGGTGTATAAGACTTGCTTCAGGTGCAGAAGGCACTTGACTGTGGATTAGATGATTGTGATTTGTTCCGGCTGATTTGCAGAGGTGGCCTAAAGGGTGTTTACATCCATTGAAATACTGGAGGACGTCAGTGGTGGTCAGGGCCTTGCATGGATGGTTGATTTGGCACAATATGCAGATTATTAGATCACATCGAAGTAACTGGTAGAGATGCCCTGTGTGAGGCTGATGTTTCGGTCGGGCTCAATGTGGGTGGGTCAGGTGGATGGTGGCAGTAGTCGAGCCATGAATTTAGCTGGTGGAGCAGTCGACGATGGTGAATTAAATTATGTGGTGGTCACATAATTTTTATGTGGTGGTCACATTCATCTGAAGGTGAAGAGCGAAGGTGAAGGGGAAGAGCATCTAGCGGAGTCAGTCAAGTTTATATTGGCTGAGAATGCCGACTTCTGTAACTGTGGGCCTCACGGGAAGGTGGGTCTCCATCTTCACCGAGTGGTAGAGTACGTGGCTCAGAGGTGTACTAGTAAGTTTCGAGTGTGCATAGACGTGTCATCATTTAGAAGTACGGGGAGTCGGGTTCTGGTGAAGAAAACGTTGGGACTCCCAACCGCGACAGTGGTGGTGAAGGCGGCGGGTCGGTCGTATGTGGACCTCCTCGCACTGTGAAGGACACCATGTCGCCGGGTGAGGCAAGTATTCTATCGGCACTTAGGGATCAGGGAGAGAATCTTCAGATAAGAATTTAGAGCATTGGGGACACAGCTGAGAAAATACGCAAACAAGTCATGAACAAAGCGGAGGGTACCACAGTTACGGCTGGTAGAGGCGTTCGGCGAGTCTGATTGTTGATAAAGGACGTCAACGCCCTTACCTCTGAGGAGGAATTCGTGCAAGACATTCAAAAGACTGCTGGGGGCTCAGTCACGATAGATGTCCTCTCTGTAAGGCCCACCTTTGGAGAAATGAAATAGCGACGGTGGCAATTCCGCCTCTGCTGGTCAATAAACTACTGAAGGATGTACGCATCCGCATCGGATGGGTATCTTACAGAGCTTCGAGGAGGTCCGCCGAGGATCGTTGTTGTCAGTGCTGGGGGGGTCGGGGACCCGGCTGGATCCTGCAGCTATCCAGATAAGCGGGGGCAGCATTGTTTTAACTGTGGGGTCGAGGGACATCTTCGAAAGGATTGTCCCAGAGAGGCCAAGTGTTCCCTAGGAACGGCTACATTCTCTTGAGGGACGTGGCTGTAGGGCCAGCACCAAAAAATGAGATCCGTGGCCTATGTTTTGGGGAAGATCTGAGTTGGGACAGCCCCATCCAGGAGAGATGGGTTGTTAAGTGTCCTACTACCGATGATTGGACGGGGTCTCCATTGGGACTTCAAAGTGAGGGGTAAAGTAAGACCGTAGTTCCGCTGGGAGATCCGTTTGGTGTTCCCTCATTAGAGGCATGGCATATAATTAAAAAACCAAGTACCGAGTACCTGGGAGGAATATTAGTTCTCGACAAGGTAGTTTGAAGTGATGGCACCCTTGGAACTGTGAATATGTTTAGTTGCGGGTCCAGCTTCAGGGTGGAGAACAAAAAATGATGATCTCAAAAAAAAAAGCTTTGGTTATGCATTAAATTTTAGTTGCAGATTGTTTTTTTAATAATGTGTTAGATATATACAGTATATTTATTTCGTATAAAACATTCCAGAAGTAGCGACATTATACAATTTGTAACATAAGATGGAATCTCCCCGTACTCTTTGTTGGTATTTTCTACATAATTTTTTGTTTTTGAACAAATAATGAGTACTTTATAAATGAGACATTAGCAATAAAAGGATATAGTAAGTTGGAAAAGAAGAAGGGTTGAAAATTAAAGTAAGATTACTGTAAATCAGTAACGAGTACGTCATCCCATTCATTATTAAAATGGATTTGGGAATAGTGTATTTTTGAATAACATGAAAATTGGATTATATTTTGCCCCTTAAGGAGATTAACCAACATGTAGGCTTATCGATAGTCTTAAAAAAAAAATTTTTAAATACAAAAAAAGTTTTCACTTCCTTTTTTTTTCCGAATTGCGTCCTTTTGTTTTGCATTTAATTAGATAATAAAAATGATTCGATTATTCACGTAAATATTTCATAAGTATTTATTAATAGATTTATTCATTCTTACTGGCATTTAATCAGTACTTAAATGAAATAATAATTCAACATTATTGTGCTTGTGTGGGTAAAGAAAATAAAAATCCTTTTTTTCTCATTAAATTAAAATTTATTTTATTATTATTTTTATAATGAATAACTTTTCTTTTGAATAGGAGTTTTTCTTACGAATTTTTTTTAAGACTTCTAGTGAACAACTCAAGATCTGACCTAGTTAATGTTGGCTCGTGGCCGAATTTATTTGCAATTTTTGTTTACACAGTTTACTCTGGTAGCAGTAATATAAAAAGCTAGATCAATAAAATGAGTAAAGAAAACTTTATTAAAAGCAAACTTCTGTTATTACATATTTTTATTATAAGTAAAACAAAACTTGAGAGTTGTAAATTCGTTATTAAATTAATTATTTGTTAAATTTAACGAATAAATTTAATCGTTTATATATTTCTTACTGAAAACAAGAGTTTGTTTGGAAAAAAAAAATCTTATTCGATTCAGTTATACGGAATTGTTAGTTTTATTTTTAAAGTGAATAATTAACTTATTTTAAATAGATTAATTGAATGAGCTAAAATAAAAGAGATCTTTTTAAATTAAAATCAACTTGAAATTAGGAAGTTTGTTAATCACGATGAAACTTTGTTTGACTAAACAATTTTGAAATCATAATTACTCAGTGCGTAAACATAACGTGATTAAAGAAGCAAAGGTACAGCAGTCTTAATTTAAAAACTTCAAGATTTAATTGCTACATTTTATTTATTGAGAGATGAAGGTAGACAAAAACGTTTGCTGTACTCTGACACACCTTTAATTATATTTTTCACACATTATCTCTATCGTATCATATAATTAAAATATGAAGTAATTATTTCATATAATTAATTCGAGAATTTAAAGAAACACGTATTAATAAAAATTTAAAAAAGATTCTCGTTAGGTAATAAAAATTTTAACAAGCCAAGCTATATAAATAGGATGTTTATATCTATATATTAGAGTTTTGTAGGAAAAATGTTACGCTAACAGTTGACTTCAATATTTCTCTAATTAATAAAAACAGGTATAATTTTAGTGATGGTTCAGCTGTGGCCTTTTTATTAGATAATTTATTTTCTTAAATATATTACCAAGAATTTCACGAAGATAGTAGATAATTTTTTTTTTTACTACTATTAGTTTACAACAGTTAACTAATAATATAATAAGAAACATAAAAACTAAGAATGGAGTTTACTGACTAATAAAAACTAAAGTTAGTTTTACTATTTAGATATTATTCTGAGAATTTTTACCTTGATGTACTTCATGAGAATGCTGGAAGAAGATATCGTTACCTGCTTTAATTATTTCATTTAAATTTCATCCGAGGCACCCGCTTTAAATTATAACTATAATAAAGTAACTGACCTTCATTACTGGTTAAGTGATATTAATTACTTTCTGTCTCTAAAAAGCCTAGTGATGTTAATGATTTAGTAGAAGTTATTTGTGTGACTAATTTAGAAAATTTATATACCTCTAATAACGGGAATAAATTAAAAAAGGATATTGAAGAGAAATATTAAGGAGTATAATACTGATGCATCATTACAAAAGGAAATATCCGTATGCTTTTAAAAGAAATTCTTCTAATATCATTACAACTTATTCAGATAATTAAAATTAATTATAATAAATAATTAATAAAATGCAAAATATTACACATATTTGTACACTTTTCTATAGGAACAATAGTCGTTTTGTCCTTAAAAACTAAGTATGCATGAATTCAATTTTTAAAGTAGGCAATGGACGTCTTGCCTACAGACAAGCGACAGAGTTTTTATATATATTTTTAAACTACAGAGTTTTAATATAAATACAGAGTTTTAATATATTCTTGTATGAATGTATTTTCCTTTTAACAAAATTCTGATAGTGTTTTTAAAGGTTGTCATTATTATTTCATCCATCATCAGGTAAGAGAACATAAACATGGCTTAACAGTGTGAATTATTGGTGTATACTTCTTGATTTAAAATTCAGATTGGAGAGCTGATGATGTCTAAATCTAATATTTTATGTTTATATCTAAGGTTTTTGATAGAAAGGCCAAAATGCTCTAATGGTTCTGTGAATAATCCTCGCTCATTTTGCACTGAATTAAACAAAAATGACCTTTACATTGAAAGTGAATTATTAAAATGAAAATTTTTAAATTAAATAAAGTACAAAAGAGAATAAAGTACTATTCTTATTTTATTGTTGTTTATGATAATTCATGTTACCACAGACAGAATACCACTAAAATTCACATTTTATGCAATAGCTATTCAGTAATAAAAATCCTTTCAACAAAATATATCTTACATATGTAGTTTTAAATAAAAATTAAGTTTTCTTGTTTTGTAGAAGAAAGAGACTGCTGGAGGATACATTAAATTTAATTGTTTAGGTTTTGCAAATAAGCTTGGAATTTTATTTACAGAGCCATAAAATTGAAAATAAATATTTTTATTTTTTAAATAATAAGAGTTAAAAAATTAATTTATAAACCTGCTATTAAATATTCGTAAATACTTGAAAATATACTTCATCAGTGCCTCCGACAATTGTTTAGAAAGTTAATTTTGGATGCAAATTTTAACTACATCTGAAAAGTGATTAAATTCGTTTTTTAAAATTTCAACCATACTTTGTAATGCTGGTCTCAAGATCATCATATTTTTATTTTTATTTTCGCTCAATATGCATGCATTTACTGCTTTTATAAAATAAGTTTTACAAATTTATTAATTTTTATTAACACTAATCGCTAACAGTCACTAATATATCGAAGTACAGATAAATTTAAAGATAATTTATATTTATTTATAATTTTTTCTACTGGTAACAGTAAAAAAAAATTCAAATACGACCAAAAAAACGTTTCCAGTACGGAGATACTTTTTGAAAAAAGTAAAACAAAAAAGTTCTGTGTAATCAAAGTAGATTACTTCAGTAGAGGGTCAATTGCATTTCTAATTAATTGCCTTTTTTGTTTCTTTAATATTCCATATACATTTTCAGAAGTTGTGATTTAATTTAGGAATATTTAATGAAATAAATATTGTTTTTAGAATATTATAATTTTCAGATGTACCTGATGTGGACAACACAGACTTTCTTGCACGCCTATTTAATTGCATATACACATTTTTTGCTGCACTTCATTTAAACTTTTTTAATTTGTAAGTGAGATACGATCCTCCAATTCTTTAATAAAAAGTGGATTGTTACACAACTGCTAAAATATTAGTTTTTGTTAACATTTTTCTTAGGAAAAATGGCTTTAAAGCATTGTATATTAGATCATAATATAATAATATTAGATCAGATAGATATGTGTAAGTGAGAACGTATCGGATCCGTAACCATGCACATATCGCTTCGTATCCCGACCTCACATACATGTATTTTTCCAACTTAAAAAAAAATTAATTATATTAATATAAAAATAATTATTTATTAACTTCTGATTGTAAAACATTTTTGAACTGAAATGAAATATATATAAAATTTTATTTCACTAATAACATCAATTTTTTCTTTTTTTTTTGTATTGTTATTACTGGAATTATTATTTATTGTTAAGTTTTTTTTACAATCAGAGGCTAATAATTATTAACAAATCATTATATTCAAATTAAAAAAAAAAAAAAAAAAAAAAAAAAAAAATATATATATATGTATATATATGAAATCGGATTCGGACTGATGTACCATTACATCAGTACATCAGCATAATGAATTTTAATTCATTAATTAAAATTTTATTTCGCTATAACTATGGAACCAATGAAAATAAGTACCACTTTTGATATATCGCTGAAAATATCTCGAGGGATTATTTTTACAGTTTTAAGAAAAAGTCCAAAATCCAAATGTTTCAAAATTGAAACCCCGCTTTATTTAGAGTTCTGACTACATACACATTTTTGGCTCAGTCGATTGCTATAAAAAGGGGAGGTGCAAAACTAGAGTTACAACAGTCCTAAATACAACATTTCAACATTCGACGACTATTCGTTTTTGAGATTTGCGAGGTAGGTACATACGTATATACGTATAGCCGAAACTAGGCAAAATGGATTCAGGGACGGTCAAAATGAGTATTTCGTTGATATCTGAAAACTGAAATTTTTCGCTATTACAATACTTCCTTTACTTCGCGCAAGGAAATAAAAATGTGTTGATTTAAAAATTTCTCCATCGAGCCGAAACCTTTACCGGTCAAAGATAAAGATAATAAAAACGTGACTTTTTTCTTTTCTACGCCGGTAATAGTTAATTTAAGAATAATAAATATGATTTACTTCTTTTTTTTTTTTGGTTTTTCCCCGGAAATAATTCCACCATTACCTTTTCATAAAAAGCATGGTAGTTACAAGTGTCATTTTATAATAAGCAAGTTATATTTAAAAACATGGTAGTAAATTGCATACAAAAAGTTTCTGAAATTAACTGTAAAGTAAATAAATCTTAAAAAAGTAAATAAATAGCTGCCATACAGTAAT
This sequence comes from Zanna intricata, assembly GCA_010016005.3. Classification (NCBI taxonomy): domain Eukaryota; kingdom Metazoa; phylum Arthropoda; class Insecta; order Hemiptera; family Fulgoridae; genus Zanna; species Zanna intricata. Next base: position 12,089 of record JAAAKQ030000318.1, on the reverse strand, counting down.
GTTATATTGATCAGAATTTAAATTTAATAATAATTAATTTTACTAGTGAAATAGAGTTACTAATTAAGTAGAAGTTACACATGCGACAGAATCTAGAACGTAGGTATATTTTATATTCTTAAAAAGAATAAATTATTTTTTATAATTAACCGGAGGATAATTACACGGTTAATTAGCACTATATAAGGCTAATGTTTTACAGTCTACTTCAAAAGAATTTGCTGAATAAATTATTATTTCCTTTTTTTAAAATAATTTCCTACTCTTCATTTTCTTTTCTTCTTGAATTAAATAATTCATTTAAAATATTATTCATAAGAATAAGAAACGAGATTACATTCTCAGATTTTTTTATACTCAGCCTTTACTTTTATGAATATCTCATTCTATACAATGTAATTGAAGGTAATGTTATTTTTTGAATAAACTAATCCATTTAAAGATTAAAGCAAAAGAAATATCAGTTTAATTAATATGCAACTACCCAGCCGCTATTTATGAATCAACATAGAAAGATTTCGTTGAACCTTATCGTTAATTCTCTTATTTCCCGGAAAACTATAAAATTAAATCTAACGTAATTATTCCCAAAGAGGAAAAGTAAGAAAATATTAAAAGTAACAAGCTATAGAGGGATGAAAAGAGTTCCAAGACTGAAAAAACAAGGAAACATGAAAGATTTGCTTGCTTTAGGGAGTAGGCTATCGTTATAAGGTAATTAAATTACAAGAAGATGAAAATAGGTAATTCTCTACCAATTTATGGGAAATGTAGACAGATAAAAAAAAAAATTTGGTTCTATGTAACACATCTCAGGTTTTCCTTTTGAATCACGAGTAAAAGTGCAAAACTAAATTAAGATTGTAGAATTATAGATTATAGAATAGAACTATTCTATTGTATTGTAAAAGGTTTTGGGTTTACATTTAACTTATGATTAAATGCTTATTAAAGTATTCAAATTTAGAATAAAACTCAGTTTATTCAGATATTGAGATCCTAAAAACTATATAAGATCATCAGAAAATAAGTTTAAGTTTGAGATAGAACGTAAAAATTTGCTCACAACCTGTAGTGAGGTGTAGGATCTTCTAATCCACCAAACGGAAGATGAATGAGAAGAGGTTGCTTCTTCCACCGTCTAAATATCGAATTACAAAAATTTAAATCATGTAAAAAAAAAAGATTGAAAGAAATTAAAAATCGCGTACATACGAGTTTTACAACGTGATTTTTCTGAAAGAAAAAAGAGAGTGAAAGTAAGGGAAGTATATTCACAACTGTGGTAACTTGTGTGATCGTAGAGAATATTATGACAATAATCATTAATGACTAAGGTTAAACTAGGAAATGCAGTAGTAGCATAATTAGTAAGTAACATGCGCGAAGTTAACTTCAAAGCTGTTGTCGACAGTCACAAAGAACAGATAACCTTATATAACGTTGATTAGTCATCTATGTGAGGGTAATAGTGCGTAATCCAAAACAAAGGTAAATATGATCAAACACAGATTCGGTAATTTCAATGAATAGCTTACCTAACTTTAATAGGTTTAATTGCAATGAAGAGACCAACCATGAAAATTTACTAAAACTTCATGCGAAATTTCCCCTTATGACATTTAAAAAATAATGAAAATGAAAAAAATGGTTTTGAATTTCCAGTTTGTGTTCGGAAATGGCTGAAAATATGTGAAAATCAAACCTTAAGATAGGTAAGGTTAAGATAAGGTAGACATTTACACATTCTGAATATAGTTCAATTTTAAAATAAGTTTAACAATTCAAATTCCGTATCGATTTGCAGGTACAGCACCGAATCGGCAACTGAATACAAAAGGAACAGCTTATATTAGTAAATGAAATATTCATCGAATATAAAACGGGAACTTCAGCTGTATATATATATATATATATATATACGAGATGAATTTAATATAAATACATATTCTTTGTTAAACTTAAATGTAAACTTTTGAAAAAAGAAGAAGTTTCAATCATCCTTGGGCATTGGAACCGAAAATTACTGATATTTTAGAATCTGTGAAAAAAATTAGGTTAATTTCCCGACCACTTGTAGAGAACATAGATATTTGCATGTTTGGCGTTCTGAGCTTAATACATTTTTCTAACACGCAAAGCAGTTATTGGATTTATCAGAATTGTGACTTTTTTTTTTAAAGAAAGCCTAGTGCAAAGTTTTCTTCTTTTGTTGCAAGTTTTGACACTGCAATATTTAATTCTATCTCAGTTATAAATATGACTTCTTTTCTTTAGTTATTAACTGTTCTGTGTTGCAATAAAATTTAATGAAGCAGGCAAGTCGATAGCATATTTTACCAATATTTATTTACCACCAAATATGAATATGAATAAATAATGAGCTGAATATGATGAATAAATTTAATATTTTTTCTTCTTTTTTAAATTAAAATTATAGGTTTTAAAAATGACAGGCTATGGAAATGTCAGCCTTAGAGTTTTTTTATACTATGCATAAAAAAATGAGTGAAATATGTAAATTTACAAAATCTTGTAACTAATTATTATAAATAAAACGATTTGAACACAACAATACATTTGGTGTATTGAAACTTTATTCACTGCATGAATAATTTTACTTTCGATGAAAACGATGAAAAGTCAGTTTTCGATGAAAACTGACTTCTTTAAATGTTTGTATCAGTTGTATAAAGAAAAGAATATTCATGCTTTGTTATGGTATTGTCAGAAATTACGTTATATAAATTATTTAATTCAATTCTCTAATTCCTGTCAGTTTTCGTCACGTTTATTTTTTACTTACGCATGCATCTATATATGTTAAATCAAAATGCTGTTACTGAATCATTCATCAATTATACAATTTCCTAAAAAAGAAGGAAACTGGAATTTGGCATAGTTGTTTCATAGAGGTCCTTTAGAAAAAGTAAGAAAATGTTATTTTGAATAATAAATTTTGAACAGTTGAATTAAAAAATATGTTGATAATGGAAGCTAAGACCAGAAGTGCTGGAAATTTTAAACTTAGCTAGGATGTTAAAAAATATATTTTTATTTTAGGAGTTGAGATGCAGTAATGAAATATTGTAGAGATATTTATCACTGTATTTCTTTTAAAACCATCAATAAGATGATTAAACATGGTTAAATGTATTTCAGATATCTCTATACCTCTTTTAAAACTGTCGTTATAGTATCTTATTTAATCCATACAGATGAACGATTCCAATATCCTATGAAAACAATCCTTGGATTTTGCTGTTAAACCATTCTGAAAGATTAAATTTAAATTGGATTCATAATTTCCGTGAATTCTATTATTCCCATGGATATTTACGTAACACATTATATTGAAATTAAACAATTTATTTTAAAATATGAAATTCTACGACAAATATTTTGATTCCTAAGAGGAAGAAAGTGGATGAAGAAGTTTCATTTTTTCATTCTTTGTTCAATAATTCCTTGAAAAATGAGAAAAGTGAAGATTTGATGAGCAGGACGACATTTCAACATCAGGTGAAGTGGATATTTCTTGTTTTCAATTTTTCTATAAATGTTTCATTTCTTCTATAATAAATTTCTGTAATCTATTCTTAAGTCTTATCGACATTTCTTTTATGTTTAATAATACCAAAGTTTCTTATCTCTTTTTTTGTTTAACATTTTTCCGTTAGCAATTTTATGCACCCACCTCGCTGTCAACATCTCCCGTGCTTACACTTTAAAACCTTTTTTATAACATATTATTACATTTTTTCTTTCGTATTAGTGTATTAGGATACTCCACAGCTCTTTACAATCATATTTCTCATCTTTTAATTCATTTCATGAAGTTTGTTTCTTCCTGATTGCTTTTTGCTACATTAATTTTCATATTTTATTTCTTTTTAAAATAAATAGTTCATAGTATCTTTGTCCTTAAATGTTTTTATTTTCTAACCTACTCAGACTTTACACCTTTCTCATAATCATCTACTTTTTTCATTATCACCATTTTTCATCATCATTGTGATTGTTTTCCTTTAATTTGATATTACTTCCTTGCATAAAGTATTGCCGGCCTTGGCGGCAATACTTGAGTGGTAGCGTCTCGGCCTTTCATCCCGAAGGTCCCGGGTTCGAATCCCGGTCAGGCATGGCATTTTTCACACACGCTACAATTTATTCATCTCATTCTCTGATGATATATCTTAAAACCGTGATTCCGGAGGTAAAAAAAAAGGAAAAAATGTATGAAGTAAAGGAAGTAAAAATTTTGGTTTTCAGATTTCAATGAAAATATCTATTTTGACTATCCCTGAATCCATTTTGATAGTTTCGGCGTGACATCTGTATATACATGCGTACGTAAATATACGTATGTATCTCGCATAACTAAAAAACGATTAGCCATGTGCACCTCCCCTTTTGATTACAATTGACTGGACTAACAATGTCCAGAAAAGTCCAAAATCCAAAAAAATTTCTTAACTGCAGTTATAAGCCCTCATTGAGAGATTTTAACGATATAACATAAGTGTTACTTATTTTCATTGGTTCAAGAGTTATAGCCAAATGAATTTTTAATTAATGAAATATTTGGATCTTACAAGGGAAGGACTGATTATGTAATGGACCTTGGAATATCAAGATTTTGTTATAGAGTGGAAAGTTAGGGAATCTAAGAGAGAAATGAAGATAAATATAATGGATATATTAGGAGTGAGTAAAGTAAGGTGAGGAAAATGAAGATTGGAGAAATTACTGTATTCCATTATGGAAGGAAGAAAGAAAAAATGGTTTACAATAACTATGAGGAATGAATTACCAAGACGAATCAAAAAACTATGATTAACATTATTAAGGTTTGGAATGTTACCAAAAAATTTATTTACAATACAAATATACATTACATTGCATCAACATTACAATGTGAAATACAGAAAGCAATTAAAAAAATTAAGAATAAAAAATTGAATGAAGTATATGAACTTTCTGTAGAATTTTTAAATGCTTAAAGGAGTTAGGAGTGGAAGAAATAGTTAAACTATGTAATAGGATAGACATTATGGGAGAATGGTCGGAATACATTGTAAAAATAATAATGATACTTATTCTGAAGAAAACTGGTTCCAGAAAATGTACAGTACACAGAACAATAAGTTTGATAGCTCATGCCACTAAAATATTGTTTAGAGTCCTAAACTGGAGGCTAATAAAATGGAATGCAGAAGAGGCTTCATGTAAGGGAAAGAACCTGAGATGCCATAGGGGTTGCCATAGATAGTTGGAGAGAGATATTTAGATGGAGGAAGAATTCTGTGTTTTATAGATATAAGAAAAGGCATTTGATAGAGGCAAATGAGCAAAAATGATGGAGATTCTTAAGAAGAAAAAATTAGAATGGAAAGACAGAAGGTTAATTAAAAAATTAAATATGAGACAATCTACATCAGTAAAGTATGTATTAATTGACTGACTGACTGGGTGGGTCTGTCGACATGTTAGGCAAGATTCTATCTCTCATCAACACTATTCAACATTTATATTGAAATATTATAAGGAATAAATTAGAAGAAATAGAAGAAATTTTGTTTGTTTTTGTTGAATTTTGTAAGGTTGAGAATGATTTATTAAAAAAAAAATCACAAAATTCTAATTTTGGTTAGTTTTTAAAAAAATTGTTGACTTAAAATTACAGTATATTACAGAATTTAAAAAAAAATTTTTACAACTTAAAAATTTAAGTTGTATCTTAAATCATATCTTTCAGTTTTATAATCAAAACTATACTATAAAAAATTCTGTAAGTGAAAAATTATTACATCACTGCCTTTTTAAAAAAAATGTAAATAGGCATCAATGCCTAGTTTTAAAAAGGTATTTTCTGTAACAACATTGCAACTAAATTTTGGTCTAATTTGCAATGGAGAACAAAATTTTTTTTCTTGTTTGTTACAAGAATGTTGATAACTGACTTAAAATATTCTTGTCCTGATTTCAAGTATGTAAGTGGTTCTTTCTTCAGGCATATATTTTGTACTCATCTTTTTTGTTTTAAGAAAAATGTATTGTGAATTAGTATAACAATATTATAATGCAATTTCTACATGCCAAAAATCTGCTTCTTTTGGATTTTTTATTGCAGTTTGCTGTAGGTACTTCAGTCTTAAAATTTCAGCACTAGTCGGACAGCATTCTTGGGTTCCAGGTTCCCTGGCAGCATGTTTCCATGGTAGATATTTCCTGTTAAAGTGTTCTCTTCTTTTTTACTCACAGCTCCAAAATTGGTAGAGAAAAATCCATATGGGATTCTAAGAAGTGGGTCTTTAGTGCCCACATTCAAGTGCTTTATAGGTTTTAAGAGGCTAAATTATAAGTTCTTTTTATTTGTGTTTTCCATGGAAGTTGTTTACAACCTTTTTTTAAATGATATCCACTTGGTAACCTCAGAGTCATTCAAATTGTCTTCAAATTAGAATAGTTCAAATTAGACTATGAATAGTTTTCTTATTCATGGTCCAAAAATATACCTTCCTTTATCTAAGCATCACTTATATCAGGGAATTTGTTTTTTAGAAAAATGTAGCCGATACCGTCTGGATAGTTAATGTAACTGCATCATATTTTTAATAAAAAGTTCTCTGTAATACACTTACAAACATGTATTACAAAAGTTTAAATACTTTACACACACATTAAAATAATATATACACTGACTTTACAGGAAAAATAAAATCATAAATTGTTAGCAAAAGTAGCTGCAGCACTGAATGTTACACACACGAGAACTTGCATTTGACTGATGTAAATGAGATTTTTCTTAGCCAGCATGATACATTTTTTATTGTTTATATTATTACATTCATCACTGAGTCTCCAAAACAAAATTCATTACAATGAGAAATGTGTGGCTAATACCTTATATGAGTAATGGGTGACGTAATACATTTAGAAAAAATATGACATGAAACATATGTGTATCATTTGTCATTGTTTTGATTATTGTGTAAATAATAGTAATACTTATTTTTCATGGCTACCTATCGACTTAAATAAATTATAGTTCATTAATAGCTGCAATAAATAACCAAATAAATAATATAATGTTCATTATTCCATTGTCATCATGTCCATTGTTCATGTAGATGAACTTGCTGAAAAATAAGAAGGGGAATTACAAAAAATCTGAGGTCGGTATGGAAATGCTGACTTAAATGTTTGGAATCCGGGCTCAGAACCACATAAGATTCTATAAATATTGGCCATATAACAAATTCATTGTTGACCATTGTTTTATTTGTTTATAGATAAAATATATTATTTATATTTTATCTTTACAATCTATTATTAGTGACTGAAGATCATCGAGTTAAAATGTGCAACAATTTTATATAAATATTGGTTTTTAAGTGAATAAAATGAGCTTGTTTTATACAGATTAAATTTGAGCTTATTTAATCTATTATATTTTAAAATAAAATACAACATTTTATGAATTCAAATTAAATTAAAATAAAACAATTTATGTAAATAAATGATAGAATGTATAAAATATTTTCTTATTTTACAATATGAATTATAAATGAAATGGCTTAACATTGCATTATGTCAGCAACATCAAATGAATAGCAAATATTTTGTTCAGGTGAACTTTCTGCTGACACTTGAAACCTTACCATATCAAAGTGCTGACAGAGAGAAGGTAAATTGCATGGAAACTGTATAAATCAGTTAGGAAAATATTATCCTAGCTTTTTTTTTCATAGAAAATTTATGTTTTATTTACTTTAAGAAAAAGTAAAAAAGAAATTTCATATATAGATGTGTTACATCACATTTATTTAAAATAAAAAAGAAATGGTAGATGTTATAAAGACTAGAATTAATTTACTAATTAATCTAGTTTTATTTTAAGTCTAATAAAGGCACAGATTTTAGTGCCTTTCTTATAAGAAGATTCTTATAAAATGTCTTAAGAGTTTTCTTTCATTGTGAATGAGGATTTAAAACATTATCTGAGTAAAATGAAAATCTTCTACATTCTTAAATGAGAATGTTTTTTGAATACTCTTAGTTAAAAAATAAAATAAAAATGCAAAAAAATGACAGGTTTTGTAAAATTATTAAGTTCTATAACTGTATTGATAGTAGATGACAAGTCACAAGTCATTTCTAAAAATAGCATAGTTATTCTCATGAAATAATCATTATATGCAAAGTTTACTTGATGAAGTGGGGAGTGAAGTGACTTCTGTTGCTTTCATCACTGAGTAGAATTAATGTTTGCTCATCAGAGTGCTTAACCCACCGAAATACGGTTGACATTCACCTTTCAAATATGTTTTTATTAAAGGGCTGCAAAGTGAAATAATTCCGGTCAATAAAACAACTTTGATAGGTATTGGTTGTATCTAAGGTGTTAACTGTTTTACTTGAGTTATAAAAATAAGAAAGACTGGGATAGTTACTGTAAAAAAAAAACACAAATTCTGGTGATAATTCTGTTGGTTAAAAAATAAAAACGGATTAAATATATTGTCTGAATTTTGTGGCGGGGTTTTAATTGTTATACAATTATTTATTATCAAAAACAGTATTAATAGGATAATATACCATATAAATAATTATGATAAGATAAAACTCTACTGAAGAACTAATCTAAATAACAGAACATATATAACTTAGGATAAAAGAGGGCAAATAAACGATTGATACTGAAAAGAATCAATTGAAAAAGTTTGAAGAGGGAAAGTACAATAAAAGTGAATAGAAAATTGAATTGTATTGAAGCGGATGGGCGGTTACTGGGATAAAGAAACCGTTCTTATATTCACCGACTCAATAAAATTTTAACCTAAAATCATTAAATCTTGGAATACGTTTCGATTTCTAAAAAAAAAACCAATTTGAAGAAAAGCTTAACTCAGTATTCAGAGTCTATCATGTCTAAGCTTCTAAAATTAAAAAAAAAATAAAATAAAATCTAATCAATAAAAAAAGTAATATTTTTAACATTATTAAAAAAAAAAAAACATTGAAAGCAAACATGAATACAAAAAGGTCTCAAATAATGCTCGTTTAAAAAGTACTCAAATCAGACGATACGCCTAACTTGTATTTAAATATTATACGAAAAAAACCAGTATTATTTTCATAAGTTGATCTGTGATTTCATTTCTATCTTTTTGAAATCCTGGTGAAAAATTGTAGAAAAATGTTTGTATCAAATTTTTGTAAATCCAACATTTATTTCATGGCGGAGTTTTAGGTTCTCAATTTACCATACAAAAGATACGTTAGAATTTTTCATACGTTACATAAATACTATGTTCATACATACACAATTTAAACTCACATAGTGAATAGATATCTAAAAAAACTTGGCAAATTTCATGAAAAGGAAATATTTTGTTACTAAATAGCTTGATATGAATATCAAAGAAATTCATAATATACTTTCTATTAGTCAGTTAGTCATTATGTGAAATTTTTTCTTCATAACCTAACCATTAATAGATAAAATGTTTTCCCTGAGTAACTGTAATTATTAATAATACTGAGCTGCTCTGATTTTGTTGCAATGAATAATAATTTTGTTGCAAAAAAATAATTAGAACTAAATTATGGTTCTGCGTAATCTGAATTATCGAAGCGATTAGTTTGGTTTCTCATCACCTTAAGGGGATTTTTTCGCTTGAGATCTTCATATTACGACCCAAAATTCATAACAACAACGTAGCAAAAGAGAGGGACAAATTAATTTATTATTAATTTGCTTTCTATGTGTAGTAATAATGTTTCATCATAGACAGTTTCTGATTAATACTTGTTACTGATACTAATGTTCGGTACAATTACTATAGTCTTGACATATTCAAATCCTAGTAAAGAGTAAGTAATCCTAGTTACTTTTACATGGATTTGAATACTAGATCGTGGATACCGGTATTCTTTGGTAGTTGAGTTTCAATTAACCACACTTCTCAGGAGTGGTCACCTGAGGTTGTACAAGACTACAATTCATTCACATTCATACATATCATTGTCATTAATTCTCTGAAGTAATACCTTACGGTAGTTTCGGAGGCTAATCAGAAAAGAAAGAAGGCTTGACATATTGATGTGCAACAGCCTATTTCGGTTCAATACAGCATATTACTTGTGCTTATTAAAATATGTTTGTGTGCGAGTGTGCACGGGTATTTGTGAATGTAAAACAACTAAACTATGTGTGAAGAATTTTCATATGTTCTTATTGGTCCTGTATATTCGTTCCTGCGATTGGTTGAAAACATATGACAACTGTGATTGGTTGTTTGTATTATAAGGCGAATTACGTAACTGGCGCTATCTCTGTACTGGGTGTACAGGCATTATTTCTGTACTGTAAAGTAACTGATTTTACTGATTATTTCTACAAGAAAGGAAAATGGATATAAAAAAAATGAAATGAAAATAAAAATTATCGTATTTTTTGTTCCAATTAATGTGGATTTTTAATGAAATTAGTGTAACTTTCATACGGATTTGAATACTAGATCGTAGATACCGGTATTCTTTGGTGGTTGGGTTTCAATTAACCACACTTCTCAGGTGTGGTCGACCTGAGATTGACTACACTTCATTCCCATTCATACACATCATTCTCATTCATCCTCTGAAGTAATACCTTACGGTGGTTCCGGAGGCTAAATAGATAAAGAAAGATCAAAAGAAGGTAAACTTTCATTTTCAGAAAAGAACATTACGAAATCTACAGGATATTAATAACAATATTATATGTCTGTTATACAAATATACAAATACACAAACGTAAATAAACAAATACACAAACGTAATTTTTTTTCTTGATTTGTTAAAGAACTGAAGAAAGTTTATGTTTTACATAAACATAACAAATTTGAATTAATAATCCAAATAATTAATGTTTAAAAATAGCTTTTTTTTTTAAAGAAAGAAACTAAAAAATTAAAAATTTCATTTCTGGTCGACTGAAGGTAATATTTGCAAATGAATATAAAATTCCTTACATCATTAATAAAATATATATTTATGGCGTTATATACAATAAACAATTTGAGGACTAGCTTCAAACCTAACTTACAATTTATATACTGATGTGCGCAATAAATGAATATTTCTAAAATCATAATTTTTGTTTACGAAAAAGTGTCTCGTTTTCTAAGAAAAAACGTGAAAGTTCTTGTTTATTTTAACGTAGATTCGACATTCTATAAACGATACTTTGTACATGTTAAGTAATTAATTTTTTTTTTTGTATACATAGCATTCTGTTTAACTAATGAACAATAAGCAACGGGCTGCGGCTCAGTAAGATGAGGATGATATGTATGACATTTTAATTTTTTAACAGATTTTTTTTACAGATTCATGTCGACTCCTGAGACATGTAGTTAATTGAAACCCAACCAACAAAATACACCGGTATCCACTGTCTACTATTCAAATCCGTATATAAAAGTAAATAGCTTTTACAAGGATTCGAACCCGACAGCCTTCGATTTTGAAAAGCAGCTGTTAAAAAACTGATTTGCACGAAGAGTTAACAAGTCCATCCCTGTGGGTTAGAGAGTTTAAAAGAACAATAAATTATACGAAATATCGGCGCATATCTATCAAACCGCATGCTGTTTCTTGCCCCGTTCATACCAAATGATTAGAGAAACAAAACAAATGATTATCCACAATATGTAATTGGTAAAACAATAGCTGCAGATAATTGTTCCGGTAGCTGAGTAAGCTTTGGTAATGGAAATTAAATACCGTGAAACTTGGAAACCAAGTGTCACGGTATTTAATTTCACCTACAATTTTCATTAAAAAATATTAGAATAACATTGGACAGCGATCGGATGATATTTGGGATAGAGGACATTAGCCTGTACTGTAACCCATTACTGTAGTCATTAGCCCTTGTCCAAAAACTGAAACATTCCTACGATACCCGAAAAAAGTGACCAAGTCAGAATACTGCCGGCCTCCGTGGCGCGAGTGGTAGCATCACGGCCTTTCATCCGGAGGTCCCAGGTTCGAATCCCGGTCAGGCATGGCATTTTTCACACACGCTACAATTCATTCAT
>JAAAKQ030000307.1:3213-19027 GCA_010016005.3 Zanna intricata | reverse complement strand
AACCACACTTCTCAGGAGTGGTCAACCTGAGATTGTACAAGACTACACTTAATTCACATTCATACACATCATCCTCAGTCATCCTCTGAAGTAATACCTGTCAGTAGTTCTGGAGGCTAAACAGATAAAGAGAGAAGCATCATCAATCTACAATTAATATGATCAAATTTTATTCAGATTCCTGCAGAACACCCCCATAAAACTGTTATGACTGATCACATTAAAAATAGGCCATCTGTTGTAGAAATTTCATTTCTCTATGCCATCTTCCAGCAAGGTTTAAACTTCCTTTTTCAACATTCAAACTTTACTAGTTGAATAAGAACTCAAATTATTTTTTAAAACTCCTAAAACCTTGAATTTACAAAACGGATAAAATACACCACTTCAGAAAGCCAGATTCACTGAATAAATTACATATTTGAAAATTTCTAACCAAACTGGGAACCAACCTTAAAGCCTTGATAGACAGTCAGCCCCACATTAACACTTTTCTAGAAGAACCACAAAATATTAAGCAATTAATCCTACACAGAAATCCTGCTAGCTCAGGAAAAAAAATTAAAAAAAAAGGAATAGAATGACATGCAAGGAATTATCAATGCAAATAGCAAAAAATCTTGATTATTTTTATCTATCATTTAACACTAGTCCTCTAAATTTAAAGACTAACTCAGTGGTAATTTAGATATATAGCCACCAATATAATATACACATATAAACTTTACTCTTAATAACAAAATTTTAAACCACTAACATTTTCACTAACTCTTTTCATATAAAAAAAAAAATCTAGACTTTTTTTTAATTTATTGAGTTTTAAAAACAGATGTGAATTTTTTACAGGAAATTTATGTTTACAAGTACCAAAAGATGATATCCACAATATCTACCTGAGGTTGAGTAGTGTAAAACTATGCATGGGTTGCTATCTTTAAAGTATATATATTATAAAATTGTGCTTTACACAGCATGTAATTATTCCTTTTATAATTCCGTATAGATTGACGGATAACAGACTTGACATAATTACTTTAAATTAAAAACATTTCCGTAATGTTTCCATTAGAAAATTTCATTAATTCTAACACTGGACTGCACACAGAAATCTAAAATTAAACTTGTTGCATGCAACTATAATTATTTAAAAACATACAATTTGCAAATAAAAAACTAAGCAGATACTATCTACTGATTAATAACTCCAGCACATTTTTATATTGTAATGGTAATAGCGGCCAGGAAGGATTCTTCACACTTTCATTTCAAAGTAAAAGGATGAACATTTTTATTGTTTGGTAAGAAACTGCAGCTGGGAAATTAAGGACAGAGAATTTTATTTACTAATATCCATAACTGTGGTCAAAACCACTAATCTGCGATTTATGTTTATTATTAAATTTTCTTTCAATAATAACGCAAAGAGTACGTTATTGATAAGTTATATGTCTTTTCTATAATTTTGTAATAAAAAAAATGAAAACAAAAATAAAAATATTTATATTAGAAAACTTATATTAGAAAAACTGGACTAATGAAATGAAAATACAATGAAGTGTAATCCCACTGCCTTAATAATACAATAAATATACTAGCAAGATGTCAGTTAAAAGAAGAGTACTGCAACTCTAAGACACTTCGGAATGCTAGCATAGACTACACAAGGGAATCTTTACATGTAATGTAGTAACTGTAGGTATTAATATTTTAATTTTCACAGGAGCATTTATCAGATTAAATACAAATTCAAGGACTGATGAAATAAAACAATGTCATATTCAGAGAGCTGGAGGACATGAATTATGTAACACTATTTTTAGACAACTCCTCACAGGAAATAAATATCTTTAAAGTAAACAATAAACATTTGAATAATGAAGAATACTGCATCCTTTTAAATAGTACTTGTTAACTTAACAAGCAAAACACTAAAATTTATACACAACATTAGTACTCATTAAATAAAAATAAATCATTTACTTGGTGCCTTGAACAATAGTCAAGTATGAGCGTTCCATACTCTCAATTAGATATCGTAGGAACTCATGTGCATCTTCTTGGTGACCATGTACCAGATGTTTACAAATCACTGTACACAAACATAAAAAAAAAATTTAATTATATAAATTAATATAAATGCTTTAAGATAAAAAAAATAAAATAAAATGATTAAAAAAAAATCCCAATAATAATTGGTTCAATGCAAAAGTCTGAAACGTAAACTAACGTTACATAGAGTACTAATGATAAAAATTAATTAGAATACTTTGAACAGCATATGAATAATAATTTTTATTCTTGTTAATATTAAATCATTAAACCACCTCCAACAAACAAAAAATAATTTTCTGTAAGTTACTGATTTCATTAATTACATAGTATATAAATAAGATTCTCTTACATTAAAAAAATTATTTCTTAATAAATATTATATAAGTGCATTCATTATTTTAAAATATATATGCACATAAAAGCAATACTTAACAAATAATTAAGATATTAAATTAACTTATTTCATATAACAATATTTTTCCCAGACATGAAGCACAGTATTACTAAGTGTAACTTTTTTTTTAGTCTATTTTTTAAGATCAGTGTATTTATAATTTTAATGTAACGTTATTTTTTCTACAAGAAACTGTAAGAAATAGATATATGTATTAACAGATTGTAACTATTGTTTATTTTTATTGTATTAGCTACAGATCAACAACTTGCATCCAAGTAAGAATTAAAAACAAAAATAAAAATTACATGAAAGTAAAACTATTTCTAGAAAATCTATATTAGTAAATATGAACAGTCATAAAATTATAAAATAAACAGTAACAAACAAATCTGACAAACTTTACTATTATCACATTATATATAATATGGAAAAAAGTTTACTGATTGTAAAAAGTCATACAGATAATAAAATTATACATAGATATAATTACAACTTCAGATTAAGAATATTAGAATATATGCTTTTAATAAAAAAATATTGTAAAATACAGCAGAAAGATCATTTTAAAATAAAAAAAAACTGTTAAATCAGCTAAATACATATGACTTGAAATCAGAAAAAATGTTAAGTTTCCTTTCTTGAAAATATGTGATTAATCTACCCACTCATAAAGTGCTTACTTTTAGTTCTTTACTTATCAGAAAAAATATTATGTATGATCAAGTTCAAGAACAAACATCTTGAAAAATGACATGTAAATTTTCAAAAAATATATACAAACATTTACCCAATTCAGTTATCTTTAAAAATATTAACCTTAAAAACACTTTATTTGAGAAGATTTGTAAGTAAACCTCAAAGTTTTTTTTTCTAGAATTCTAATTTCAAAGGCCTTACCTTTGACAGATTATAATACATAAAACCGCAAACAGTTTATAAATTCTTGAAGCAATTCATCCTAATGTTTAAATGTATCTACATTATCACTAATCACTTTATAAAGCTTTCCAATACTTTATGTTTTCTATGAGGACATGATATTCCTGCAACTTGAAGAAATGTAGGATACAACTAAGTTAGTTTAGTTGTAAATTCAGAGTGATAAATTAAATTCTTACTTTTTTATATTTTTCTACATCTTGGACAGGAAGAGGGAAGTACTCCCACATCTCTTTCAATATTTAATTTATTATCTTTCAGGTAATTCATACTATCATCATACCTACACAGAGTATATCACAAATTTCTCTTAGGACTTTTATAACCTAATTATAAAAATAACAGAAAAAGTTCATATAAGCATATGTCCTAAAGTGCTTTGTTTGCAAATGATGGCTAATGAAAGATTTCACTGGTTTTGATTTCAGCTACCCCGATGAAATTAGATTTTATTGACTTTTAAGGATGTTAATTAAGGGATAGAATTGGTCATTTCTTATGGTTTTTGACCTAAAAAATAGAATAAAATAGATCCCAGAACCATGTCTGCAGTAGATTTAGAAAAATCTGGGGTAAAAACAAATAAATTGGGGTAAAAGACCTGTTTTTTATATTTGACATACAATGACTTTGTTAAATGGGTAATAAACACATAAAACATTTAAAACTTGTACAGAATATAATTCTGAACAAACAGTGTAAAATAAGTTTAATAAAACAAACGAAACGAAAAAAAAATGTGAATTTTATTTAAGCCAAACAATATTATATATATCAGTTTATAATAATTGGTCAAAACTGAGCCTAGCATTTTTCACATATTTTTGACGCACTTTTGTACTGCTTTTGTTGCTCTTAGTTGCTTTTAGTTCTTCAAGACTGTCTTAAGTTGCTCAACCACATCCATAAAACAGAAAATTTCTTACAAGAACGTATTTTTGTTCTAATACAATATTTTTCATCCAACCCCAGATGAAAGGTCTTAGATCAGCTACCTTGGTGGCCAGGAATGTAGACCTTTTTCTGTTTAGCTTCCGGAAGCACTGTAGATAATACTTCAGAGAATGAATGAACTTGATGCGTATAAATGTAAATGAAGTGTAGTCGTATACAGTCTCAGGTCGAATAGCCCTGAAGTGTGTGGTTAACTGAAACCCAACCACCAAAGAATACTGCTACCTATCTAGTATTTAAATCTGTATAAGAGTACCAGCTTTTACGAGGATATGAACGTTAGTACTCTTGACTTCGAAATCAGCTGATTTGATATGACAAATTCATTTCTAAACCTGGTGTTATTCCATCACAACCGACCCATTTCTCATGGAAATGATATTTCACCAAGTGGAAAATTAGGGAAGTGCACCATTATGCTGAAAGTATACTTTGCATCTCAGTGCTAGAGGAACATCTTCAAGCAGCTTCGGCAATTCTTTTTGAAGTAAATGCAAGTGAACTTCAGCATCTAAGCAGCCAGGTAATATGTATAGTCCAAACTGCTCATTGTGAAGAAACCACACCATACATTGACCCCAAATCAATGTTAACAGTGTTGAAAATTCATGTCCACCATTTCATAAGGATTTATTTCTGCCCATGTATGCTCATTGCATAAGTTTTTGACGCCATCTGGAGTGATATTAACTCAACGATAAACAAAACTTACTTGTAGAATTGTTGATTTGTATTCCACCAGTAGCGGAACTACAAGCAAAATGGACTGTTTCCTTAGTGTCCTCCAAACCATCAAATGCAAACTTTCGATCCACTTAGAAAAACATTGTGTACTGACACCTGAACTGTGTTGAACTGCATCAATAATAATTTCATCAATAGCAGCATCATGTTGGACAGATCATTCGCAGCTGGTATAAATACTAGGTAGTGAACCTGTTTCCCAAAGATTGTGAAAGTTGTGCTAACTATTTTAGGATCTCGAATCCTATAGCTTAGAATACCTATTTCATATTCTACTGCAGCAGCTGTATCATTATCATTATATACGCCCAAAATGAATATCATGTCAGCATATTCCTAAGTTCTATATAAGTAAAGTACTACTTCAGTGGCAAACTGATCATGTTCACACTAAAATTGACAGAAAACATTCGCTAACAGCAGCACAGTTCAAGTACCCTTTATACTTAATGTACCTTACAAAATAATTTAAACACTCATACAATTTTGCCCATTGTTGATCAGCTGTTATTTTATTGCCAACGTTGAAATAATTTTTCAAATAATTTATTGTTATTTCTGTTGTTAATAAAACTATTATTATCTAAGTAATTCTTATTTATTTTTATTCTGTACTTGAGTAATTTACACTTTTTTTTTCTTTTTTTTATAGCAACTTTTAGCAGTAATTTTTTTTTACAAATTTTTCATATCACTAAAAAAGAATTTATTTTTTGTTTACTTTAAATAAGTACTTTTCTGACAATTGTAGTAATGTACTACTTCTAAATACGATTAAAATTTTTCTACCTTGTCTTAATTTTATTCAACTTATCTTACACAATTTTTTTCAGAATTAAATTCAAATTAACAACAGAAGATAAATACAAGTTTTTATATATATATATATTACTCATTTAACAAACATAAGAAACATGGTTCTTTACTCAATTTATTGGTTTTCACTTCATTTTCTGAAATACTACTGCAGACACAGTTCTGGAATCTATTTTATTCAAGTCAAAAGCCATAAGAAATCACTAATTCTGATCCTTAATTAATGTCTAAAAATTTCAGGGTAGCTGATATCCAAGCGAAATCTTTCACTAGCTGTAACCCACAAACGAAAAATTTTAGAACATATGTTTATATAAACTTTTTCCATTATTTTCATCAGTATTATAAGTTATGAAGGTTCCAGGAGAACTTCATAAGTATATAACAAAATAAAATATTTTTATTTACAAAAGTAATTTACGTTAGATCAAAGAATCCATTTGAAATACTACTAGATGGATACTAATACAAAATTTGAAACTAACTGTTTATCAATTTTATGACTTAATCAGCCTAAACCTAAATGATCATATCTCAAAAAAGGTTCTTTTTCAGATTTACCTATGAAAAAAATCCGCTTATAAAGATCAGCAAGGGAAATTAATAAATTAAATAAAAAACCATCTAGGCATAAAGAATACTTCATGAAAATCTGACACTCCATTTCTGAGATACTTATCCTCACTCAATCACACATAATATTTAATTGGATAATAGTGCACAAATTAACATGGATATCTGAATACACAGATAAGATAACTTCTAGGCAATAAAGAATAAAATCGATTGGGGTTGTACAATATAAAAGTAATCCAAATTTCATTTGAATATGAAGCAATGATTATAAAGTAAGAATCAAACACAAATGACTAGAGCCACTGAAAGCAATTTATATAGGACATGTATAAAAATATTAGGACACACAAATTATAAATGAATTATGCCCAATTATGAAAGCATTCATAAGACAATTATAATTTTTTAAAAATGAGAAAAAATAATTGTCAAGAATCAGCTTAAGATCTAGTCAAGTATTGAATTACAGATTAAAAGAGAAAAGAATTTTTCAGAAGTAAAAAGAATATTTAAAGGGCGTAAAAAAAATATGTATAAAATATCCCTGCCTTAATATATATTTTCCTTAAAAATTTATGCCATTGATCATACAAAATTTTAAAACTAAAAATAATCAACAATTTGTTATTTGTGAGTAAATTTTAAAATAATTCCTTCTGCTGATTCTGAATATAATTTATTGATATATTTTCATGTTTTACATTGACGTTAGCATCTCTTAGGTGTTAAAAAAAAATATTTTATAAACTGGTTTTTAAATAACTTTTTAAAATTTGATTTTGATATTATCATATTAGCTATTTTTACCTAAGAGAGTTTTCATTCAATCCCTTGACAAAAGGCTGAAGGTGCCGGGTATGTGCCCGACTGTCCTTACCTCCACCCGGATGGAGAAATCCATCCTTGAAAAAAGATATTTTTTAAACAGTTACATAAGAATTTTAACATTCTTAATATTAAATTTAACTGTACTATTTTAACTTATAAATATATAAAAATGTGCCATCTAATCCTCTATACTGTATTTTTATTCATAATATAACAGGCAAAAAATTGTTTGAAGACAGAAGTAATTTCCGCTTCAAAACAAATAGAATAAAATTCTTATAAGAGGTCCTGAAAAAACATACCAAAATGCACACATCTCGGTTAAAAAAAAAAAAAGAAACAAACTTTTTCTAATTAAAATATCAAAGGTTGGAAATAGTTTAACTATATCAGATATCAAAATCACAAGTTAATGAAAAGTTGTTGAATACAACAGTAGCATCTTAACATATCTACTCATCAGAAACCAAAGGATGAAAATAATAATTGAACAGAAATCCTTTACACATATTTTAATTTGTCTGTTACAAATATAGAATAAGACTGATACCACAGTTTTCCTCATTAGTTTAGAAAACTT
Source organism: Zanna intricata (assembly GCA_010016005.3). Lineage (NCBI taxonomy): Eukaryota > Metazoa > Arthropoda > Insecta > Hemiptera > Fulgoridae > Zanna > Zanna intricata. The sequence goes on along the minus strand of JAAAKQ030000307.1, from coordinate 11,141 downwards.
TAATATCAGTCCAACTGTATTCAACCAAATTAGTTCTAAATAACAATGGACATTAACATACAAGACCAACACTGGAGGGAGGCTGTACCAAGGTTATACTGTACTAATACACAAAACATCAAACCAAACTAGAAATGCATTAAAGAAATTTATCATTATAACTATTCAGATCTGGCTAATATTTTCTAATGTAAAAATTTCTTTAGAAGACATTTTATACTGTTCAACCACTAAATTCATAAATTTTTTGAAGTAATCAGTGGAGTATTGATTTGTACGTATAATTGTATAACTATATACACAAGTGAACTACAGTTTTTTCTTTCAAAAATTCAAGAGGAAAATATTACTGATACTACATATATATAACATATATAACACAGTTAATTAAGGTAAATCACAGAGACTAAATAAAGAGAACGATAACATTTTTAATCAGTAAAATACAGACAATGTAGTAATAAACTAACTAGTCACATCTTTAATGGGTAATATTTTAAAAAATGAAAAGTCATTTTTAAATGTCATTCTACTGTTAAATTTTAAACACTTTTTTTATTAATGAATGGAAATAATCTCAAACCTGTAATCATAAAAATTGCAACCAATACAAATCATTCTGACACCATCACAATAATGATAGCAACAAGTTGCATAAACCTGTAATTACAAATACAACTCGATCGGCTTGACAAAAGTAAAATACCCAATATTGTTAGTACAGTACAGAGGAATATTACAATATTCCTCTATACTATAAGAATACAAACATTGTAAAAGAATAATATACTATATAACTAAATACTATGAAATTGTAATTACTTGCTTTCAAAATATATAGATATTGTGATTCCACAAAATCTTTTTGGAGCTAATTAAGAGACCTTATTGAAATTACTGATGGCACTAAAAATTGAATCCAATGGGAAAAATAATTTTTATCTCATTAATGCTGTGTGCACGCATGTGCATGTGCATGTATGTGCACATGTGTATGCAATCATCTCTCCCTTTGGTAGATATTTTCAATTTAGGCGTAACATTGGTAGATATTTTCAATTTAAGCATAACATAAGTTTCAGCTAAGTTCAATATTTATTAATCTTTAACATTTATTTTAAACCACTGAGGTTAAAGACATTCAGAAGAGTTCAAAATATCCACCTCTCATCAGCAACCCGGATTTATGTTTGTAAAAATATAACCATACATTTAAATGTATCATGTTTGATACATGTTTTTGCAGAATCATGTTTATAAAACATACATTCTGCAAAATATAACACAATGTATACAGCCCTTCACCATTGCCAAATTAGAGTGACTGAAGCAGAACAAGATAAACAAGACATCAAATATCAGCAAAGAAGAAATTAAAAACAATAAATAAAACGTGTTAAGCTCTGTAAAGCAGTACATCAAGGTCAAGTTTTACAACAGAAATAAAAATATTTCTTTTTAATAATTAAAAGTTTAATAAGCAAATGAATGTGCTTAATTATTTTATTGGAGGTTTTTTCTTGAGAAGGGAACAAAATATGTAAATGAAAATCATAACGGTACTTTAAGATTTTCCAGTACTACTTAAAGTAGGAAACAAACAAGAGAGCAATCTGAGATTTCAGACAAACTGCACCAACAATAAACCTAACAAAATTTGATGATTTTAATTTTATTTTTTTACAGATGAAAAATAGCAACAGAAAAATCGCATAAAACAAATTTTAGAATACTGAAAAAAAGGCAGAAAATATGATGTCGTATATGAAAGCCCATAAATTCAAGAATAAAATTAAAGTAAATGTAAAAATTCATTAAGAAAAAAAATATGATATATATAATCTCTCTGTAAAAAAATAAGTATGACATACTCAGACCAAATCAGGAAACAAAATCTGCAACACACTGTTACATGACAGCATCTAACAAACATACTGAAGTATCACCAGATGACAAGAGTTATCCATGCATTAATCTGTTGTGCACCAAACAAGAACAACTTCTTTGAAGCAATTGTCTGGCCTAACAGTTTCCACAACAATAAACTACTTCCAATATTATGAAGCTTATTACTGACAATTGCCAATTAATCATTCAGCTGCACTACCAGCTATATCTTATACCAGCATAAATAATCAGAATCAAGAACATAATATTAAACTTAGCAGAGTAAAAGTAAGTCTTAAGAAATTATTTCAACTTGTTCATTGTTTGGGATTCTTGTATCAACGCAACATAAACTGGCACATTATCAAAGAAGATGAATAAGACATGAAAATATCCACAATTTGTGCATAGATACTACTATACAAGCACATATAGAATTGCAGAACAAAAGAATATGGAAGAACCATATGTGACATGACAGAGTATGAATAAACTATTAATTTTTAGTAAATAGATTAAACTGGCTGAAACAGAACAAACATGTGAATTCATAAGACCAACCATAAAGGAACACCAGACACAAACATTCAGCTTAGATCTATCAGGACTTTCTTACAGCTAGTTACCTGAAAGTGACAATGAAATTGTATATCCCCACAACATAAAAGTACAATTACAGCAAGTATTTCAACACTAATCCTGGGGACATTCCATTAAATTGTTGCATAACTTAACATTAACCGAACCATCTTTATTACTGACACTGTAAGGTTTTTTAAACAAAAATTGCAGATATTTCCACTATGTAACATACATGTGAAGAAAAAGGCTTAGCTTGTTTTGCAGAATGTTAGAATCACTGATTAGGAAAAATGCAAATTTTGACTAAATTGCATTTTTAGAAAGTCGTGCTTCTCTCATTCCACTTTCAATGAAAAAAAGAATTATTCCACAATGACATATTATATTACATCAAAAACTAATTAACTCGGTTCAAACTCATATTGAACTCTTTTGAACTCTGAATCAAAAAACTTAATCCATCATTTCTCAAATGTTTAAACTGAATTATTCTTTTTAGTTAAAGATTAATTCTTCCACACTATAACATTACTTTAAACATAAATTCAGTCTTTAAATATTTAACAAATATTAAACCAAGCATTTTCACATAGAAAAAATTAAAAGTAATATTCTAAAATTGCGTCCTTTAAAAAAGTTAATGAAATAAAGCCTATTAATGAAATGAATTAGAGGAATGAGTAAATTCTATTTTTCATTTTTATCAAAATTACTTCATCAATAATTCTTCTACATTTTAAAGAAAAACATATTAAATAAAAATTAGGATTTAAAAAAGGGGCTTTATAATTTTTTTATATAAATTAATAACTACAAATTACAAAAATATCAATAGTTACAAAACTGGCATTAAAAGTCAGCTAATTTTTATTAACTGTACAAATTCATTCTTTTAAATAACTGATTAGAATTAAAGAGGGTTAAAAAACAGTTTATAAAAACGTACAAATATTCTGCTGACATAATGAAAACTTTAGATAATATAGCAACCCTTGAAACTGGTCAATATGGCATCTGAACTAAGTAACACCTGCATTTTCAAATTCTTACTATGATTAGTGAAGTCATTTTTCAACTAATTATAATATGAAATTCTCTATTTTATGTCAATCTTTTTGCAGCAGTTTATTCAACTCTACCAGATTTTTAAAAACACTAGGTAAATGGTTCTTTCTTCAAAACAGCCTATATGTAACATCATTCATGTCATGTCCTACACGTAAATAAGTTAAAATAAATGAGAGGTCTAGCAACTACACAGTATAACTGAAAAGTTTCCGAATTAAATAAAATAAAGACACAGATTTAAAGATAAAGATATAGAATTTATTCAGATCAGCCCTCTATGTAGAACCCTTCTCTAGTTATACACTAGTTGACAGTAAAGCCTGTCAACACTGGAGAAATCATTTTGTGGGATCGCCTTCAACTCAGTGCAAGGCCCTTAGATGGCTGGAATGTCATCGAAAAAGCAGTCTTTCATCTACAACTTGAATTTCAGGAACAAAAAATAGTCTGCTTGAGCCAAGTCAGGTGAATAGGGCAGGTGGTATAAGATGGTGATTTGATTTGTGAGGTAATAATGTTAAAACTGGGGCACTGTCATCCAAGAGAGTCCAACTTCCCAGATCCCAGTAATCGAGCCAGATTCGACAAATGTGACGCTTCTGGAGATTCACTACTTCCAAGTAGAATTTAGAATTCACGGTGTGACCAGTTGGGGAACAAATCATGATGAATCAGAGGCCCTTTGAGTCAAAGAATACAATCAATATTGTTTTCACTCTTGATTTTTGCTGCCTGACATTCGCCATTCTTTATGGTCCAGGACTTAACTAAGCAGCAGATTGATGCTCTTTTGCAAATCATACAAGAAGCACCAGCTTTCATCCCCAGTTACAACTATTTGCAAAAACTTCAGGTCGCTATCGGCAGTTTCAATGAAATCTTGAGCGCAAGAAAGATTTGTACTTCAAATCTTTTGTTTTTGTACTTCAGTCCAGAAGTATGGAATGAAACAAGAGCACCGTTTAACAGTTAATTTTTCTGTTAGAATTGTGTGTACCTGTCTTGCAACAATGTTTAGTTCTTCTGCTATTACCGAAAGGTAAGATGAGGTTGTTTCAGCAAAAGTGTATGCACTTTTGTAACATTTTTGTCTTGAACAAATGTACACAGCCTACCACTTCATTTGTCATTATCCAACGAATCTTTACAGTCTTTAAACCACTTCCACCACATGTATGTTATAACACAAGATGTGGCTTCATCACTGAATGCTTGCTCTATCATAGAATAGATTCAACTACAGATTTTTGAAGTCAAACAAAATTTTATCACACTTCTCTGTTCCATGTCACAAGGCTCGCACAAGGTCACATGAACATAACATATAGGGCTGAATATAAAATGACTAGAGTGATGAAACATGATTAAATTTTGTTCACACACTTATCACGACATCATACTACATAGTTCCTTGGTTATTCAAGAGATGGCACTACTTGTATAGACTACAAAAATTTAGTTTGGAAACTTTTTAGACTTACTGTGTATATTGCATTTATACTAGTCATTTTATTTTTTATCTGTAATAAAAATATATTCATAATGAAAGAGAAAAATGTAAATTTGAAATTTTATGGTAAATATATTAAAAATTAAAGCATTCAAAAAACAGTCTACTCAAATAAGCATTAAAGCAATGATTTATTTTTTTAACTCCAACACATTTTTAATAAATGATTCAATTAAACATAAAAAATAGTAAATATTAATTTTGGTTAAAAACATCATCCATTTTAATTTTCACAATAAAATGATTAATAAACTAATCAATTCAACTGATTAATAAAATATATCACTAAGGATACACAGAAATAATGCTTTAAAAAACACATTATGATTACAAAATGTAATCAACACACTTTTACAGAAAGAAGCTAGGTTTATAGTTATTTTACAGATCAAATCAGATTTCTTTGATTGAAATTGAACATAATTTGGCTTAAATGAGACAAATATAAATCACAATATTCTTTAATTCAGAAAAGACTAAGTGTAGTGTGTGCAATTGTGAGATAAAATCTACTAAAAGCAAACAGTAACACTTTAGTCTCAGAGTATGAAAGCGTATCCAACAGATGCAAAATGCATCTGTGCAATGAGTGACCAATGAAGGTGGAAAAGAAGAGTTGATATAACATGGATTGCATTTACTAAAGAATCAAAAGTTACTGATTTTAGATGAATCACAAAACTCTGCACAACAGTTTAACAAATTGCAGTCCATAGAATTAAACAGCAATATTACCAATTAAAACAGATTACACTACACCTTCATTTGACTTAAAAGTTGAGATTCTGTCTAGAACTGATAAGACAATTATTACTAGAAGCATTTTTTTAACGGATGAGTAATTTTATATTTGTAAGGGAACATATGTAAGAGAATAACAAAAAATAATTAAGGTATTTGAAGTTGTAAGGTCAGCCCAAATTTGAAGCAGAGATATGACACCCTGAAAAAATTATATGTTTGCAAATATTTTTTATGAAGATGAAACTTTTTTTTTAATGTTTAGAAGTAAAAGTAGATAATGAATGCAAACTGGAATTTTAATTAAAAAAGTATCCTAATTTTAATGAGAAATGATGGCTTTTAATACAAAGTTCTTCACTTTTTAAGCAGACATCTGCTTTGCTTGAACATAATATGGCAGCCATTTTTAAACAAAAACAAGTAATTAATAAAAAGGAAAGAAATGGTTTTGAACTTCTGACAGTATAGTGAAATTGGCAAAATATATATTAAATGTAGACTGAAATTACAAAAATTTATCCCCACTGAAAGATAAGACAGGCATAACAGCACAGAAACAGAAATTTATAAATAGTGATATTAAATATTAAAAAATAAATAAAAAAACATGTATATACTTGATAAAAATAAAAACACAACTACGTAAAAACCTATACCTGGAAAAGTTTTTAAGCTCCGCTGGGTAGAACTGAAGGGTATTAGAGCATCATACAAAATTAACCGACTGATTAGTTTCAAATTTTCAAGATTATATTCATGCTATCCCAGGGATGGTATTAAGCCATAGATTGGGACCTCCTTAGGGGATATGAGGGTAAGGAATATAAGAGCTGCTTTGTAAAGAAAGAGGAAAACATTGGAGAAAAGACAGCTTTTTAGGTTTTGTTATTTATCAGTAATATTCTCACAACCATGAGGGTAACAAACATAGCTAGGGTCCACAATAGAAACAAGGAAACATTCACAGGAGGGCAGAGCCCCATGGCTAGACTCTGTCGGTTAATATGTTATTTAAACACAAAAAAATTATAAAAAAACAATCGTAAGCGACTCAATACATACAGCTGATAAATATTCAAATTTTTTTCAATAATTTCAGGAAAAAAGTTAGTGCCAATTCAAAATTATCAATTCCAAAATCATAAGAGAAACAGAAACTAGTATACTAGCAAATACAACCTAGGCTTACATAGATTAATTTCATGATAAATGCGATATTTCAAGCTAAGCACCATTTAAGTGTCATCTGTTACTGCACTGACACGAGGCTCATATAATAGCTCTAAAAAGATGTTTTAAAACCACAATACCACACATTTTAAGTCTTTTTAATAGTAAATAACAATTAGAGCAGACATAAATTACAAATCTTAAAAAAGCAACACTATTCCACAATCACACCACAATAACAGAAATATTATAGTAGGACTTTACAAGTTTTTGAACCTGTTATGAAAACCCACACTTTTAAAATAATATTTTTTCTTCAATATTATTGGAGACATGCATTCATTCAACAAGTAGAAGGAAGATATTCTTACCTTCCTGGTTTATACTTTATTTTCCAATCAATTTGTTTTTAGATACTTCAACACAATAAGTGTTTATTTTTATAAAATTGAATCTATCAACAATGAATCAATAAGGTAAGAATATCTACTCCTCATAGTCTATTGATCGGCTTGATTTATCAATTAATAAATAGCAATTAAAATAAAATAAAGTGAAAATAACAAACTGTATTTTAATCACTAATGAAATAATCAGACATGTCTTTCAATCCTTAGGTCATCTTCTGTATGTAACTTTAATTAAAATTTATCTGATGTCTGGTTGCAAAATCTTTTTTCCAAAATAATTTTATACCATACAGGTTTTATTGGAGAGCATAAATTATTTTGTTCAAATGCATGAAATTCTCAAAGTTAAAATTACTATGGATTTCAACTTCTTAAAAACATAACTGACTTTCTACTCAGTGTCACCTTAATATTTGACAAAAGCTTTCAAATACATACATACACGAGATACTGTCTTAGGAAGGTTGAACCATTATGGAGTTAAAACAAAAAGAATTTATATTTGTTCATTTTAATACAAAAAACAAAATACTATTTGAAAACAATGACAATCTGAT